>JAMPIV010008493.1:0-185393 GCA_024509875.1 Oreohelix idahoensis | reverse complement strand
GAAAAACGGGTTCCGGCCTTTCTCATCCGTGTTCAAATTCAGAAGAAGAAGTTGCTAATTTGCATGCTTCGATAATCTTTTGTCTCAACGCGATGACATATTCGTAGGATGACTTTGTGTCATCGTCAATATTGTCAGATGTTATGAGATCGTGAAGCAACGACATAGGGCCACGCGGACGCGCGCCAAAGACGAGTTCAAAGGGAGAAAATCCCGTATTTCATTGGGTACCTCTCTGTAAGCGAAGAGGGCCGCAGGTAAAACTCTGTCCCAGTCTTGAGGATGATCCTCAGTTATCTTCCCCAGTAAGTTTTTAAGTGTTCTATTAAGGCGTTCGACCATACCATTAGACATTGGATGGTAGATACTACTTAAAGATCTATCTATCTGCAGGGTAGACATTACTTGAGACATGGTATCTGATATTAGTTGGGTGCCATGGTCTGACAATATCTCTCCGGGGAACCCCAGACGAGAAAATATAAGCCAAAGAGCATCTGCAATATCAGCAGTAGTAATGCTCTTCAGAGGAATAGCCTCTGGCCAACGTGTGCACATATCAACACACGTCAAGATAAACTGATGTCCTCTGGCAGACTTGATCTTAAATGGACCAATAATGTCTATGGCCATTTTTTGAAACGGCCGAATAGGAATGTCCGCCGCCTGAATGGGTGCAGCATGCCGTGGACCTTTGGATTTAACTTCCTGACATACTTTACAAGATTGACAATAAATCCGTATGTCCTTGTTTACCAATGGCCAAAAGAAAGCCGCAAGGACTCTTGACTTAGTACGGGAAAAACCCATGTGTCCAGCACACTGAGAGTCGTGAGCGTGCTGCAAAATTTTAACTCTCAAATTCTTGGGAACCAGGATTTGAGAATGACTTGACGTAATGGAGTCTTGAACCATACGTACAAGTACGCCATTCTTCTTTGTAATCCACGATTTACGACTTGTGTCCTTATTCGGATCACCTTTAGTTGCAAGAATGAAGAATTTCTTCAGAGTGGGATCATCTTCTTGCTGTTTTATAAACGAGTCACGAGAAATTACCAAGGGATTATCTTGGTTATGCACTTCATTATCTTCAGTAGATGAAGTTTGAGGCACATTAAGAGCCTGAGCTCTAGTGACTACAGCGTTAGCAATCTGCATGTTTTGCCTTTCCCAAGTGGAAATTTGTTGCGGAGTACATTCCTTGACTCCATGAATGCGACCGATGATGAGGTCAGCGATCGGATTCGGAAGAAGACATGCGTGTACATCTCCTGTAAAGAAAGGAGTAGCAATCCTAATGATAGCGGTAGAGTATTTCTCTACTGTGCCGCCAAATGTTACACATTTGACTACTTGTCCAGTGGCACGGGAAGGATCTACGAGTGACTGCCTAACACCAATTGTGGTGCATCCAGAATCAAATAGCACAGAGACTGGATTGTTATTCACTAAACCCTTATGTAAGACAAGAGACCCTCTTCCATCATGCGCGACTGATGCTGGAAGAGCAGGAAGAGGATGGCCACAGCTTAAAGTAGTCACTGTGGTTGGCTCAAATAACGTTTTGCATTGGGGGCACTGAGATGCTCTCCCAAAATCAAAAGCGGCACATGCCATATTACTAGCATCATTATTATCTTTACTCTGTTTATAGGCTTCATGGGACTCTTGTTGTGCAGAGTTTGCCTGAAAATGTGGTTTATGTCTTTTGTATTGAGATCTACCTCGGTTATTATCACCTCTGTAGTTATTGTTACCTCTATTGTAACCCCTATTTGGGTTTGAGTCATAGTACCCTTGGTTACCATTATCATATTCATTATAATGAGTATCTCTGTAATTATGATCTTGTTGACTCCAAGACGGATAACCCTGATAGTTTCTATAATTACTTCCTCTACGGAAATTCCTATAATTATGACCACCCCTGTGTCGAGAGCTATCAGGTCGTCTCCAGTTCTTTGAAGAAGAACCCTGAAATGATTGGTTACCTTGGTTTTGATAACTATTATGGTTACCTTTTTTTTCAAATCTGTTTTGAGGTCCCTGAAATCTGTGTGAATAATTGGGATTGTATGGTGTTGCTGAAGCAACTGGCATACTCTCCTTAATCTTAGTGTTGCCAAAAGTCACGTCGGGGTGTGCAGTGACATATTGGGAACAATATTCTTCCATTTCTTTTAGAGATTTAGGTTTACGCTCATGTATAAATTCAAGGAAAGGTTTGTTCACACATGACATAATCTTATCTCTGAGCAACAAATCCATAAGTCCTTCATACGTTTTTTTCCGTTTTGGAAAGCTCAATCCAACGATCAACTGTGAGACGTGCCTTTGCAGTGAATTCTGAGAATTCTACCCCCGTCTCAGGTACCATCGTCTTAAATAAAAGGCGATAGCCTTCCTCACTTAGCTGATATTTTTTTATCAAAGCCGCCCTAATGACATCATAATTATCCTTATCTGCTTCTCCTACAAGGCATAATCTAGTCAAAGATTCACCTTTCAAGTTTTCTGATAATTGATTAGCGTATTGTGATTTATCCACATTATGTGTACGACAAGAACGTTCAAATCTATCCAGCCAGAATGTAATATCGTCACTGGACTGATTGAACGGTGGAACCTTAACCTTGTAAGTAGAAGGTTTACCATTACCACTAGATGCCTGATTAACATTACTCATACTTGTCAATCTCAATTTCTCCAACTCAAATTCATGTTCTCTTATTGCTTTTTTCTCTTCAGCATCTAATCTTTTTTGTTCAGCCTCCCTGTCTAATCTTTTTTGTTCAGCCGCAGCTTCTCTTTCCAATTTTTTTTGTTCAGCTTCCCTGTCTAATCTTTTTTGTTCAGCTTCACTGTCTAATCTTTTTTGTTCAGCTTCACTGTCTAATCTTTTTTGTTCAGCCGCAGCTTCTCTTTCCAATTTTTTTTTTGTTCAGCTTCAAATCTCCTTTCCTCTACCTGCATCTGCAATTTCTTTTGTTCAGCAGCAGCCTCAGCTTCTTTTTCTAATCTTTTCTCTTCCGCCATAGCTTTTCTTTCTTCTGCAGCTAATCTTTTCTCTTCTGCAGCTAATGCTTTGTCATATTGAGCAACTGCCCATTGTTCTAATTGTTGACCAGTCTTATCAAGAGCTTTCCCTTGAGTAATGAAATAATCTAGAGTAGACATGATGCCTAACAATAATACTAATCACCTGAATCAATAATAATACCCCAAGTTCTCAATGACCTGATTAATCAGTATACTATCCCAATATCTGTGGGTCACAAGCCTTTAATAAGGTCTTGTATAATAGTAATAATAATCAGGTACTGGTCTATACCATAATCCAAGTGCAGTGCACAGGCAATTGTGTCTTATGAAATATACCCATATAAAACATATGTCAACCAACAGAATACATAAAGTACAAATAGGACTGACAATACAAGAACGTTTGCAGAAATCAAAATAAATCAAATAGGGAAATCAATGAAGATAATCACTGAATCTGCAAAGAATAACAACACAAATGACGTCACAATATATGAATATAAATTATGAATAGAACTGAAAGATAGAAAAGGTTAGACCAACAAATTACAAACAAATCAAAACAAAACTAAAGAACAAAGAAATATTACAAAAATAACAATAATTACAGACTTCACAGCTAACACAAAAGCAACAGTTGTCGCAGCAAATTTTCAATCAAGAAAATTGCACCTATAGAAAACGCCCACAACGGACCCTCTATGACGTGGGATACTCTGTTGTGAGGACGCCGCCCAACCTTAAACACAACCCGCTGACATAGAAACTAACATACTATACAAACAAATAACATGTAAACATAAATATATATAAATTATGTGTATGATAGTATGTGTTGCAAAATAGGCTCAGTCTTACAGTAATGGCAAAGTTATTTTTCATGAAAACAAACAAACTGCCACTTTATTCAATTAAACATTCTGGCCTTAAATATTAAAGTTCATATATGGCAAACAAGAAGATCCATCGATGAAACCAGGACTTCTTAGTTCACAAATACTGTCTTTCTGTTAACACTGACAAGAATTGATCCAACTGTTCTGTGAAACTCTATAATGTCTAATGTAAAAAATGTCAACAACGCTGACCTACATACTGCATTCACTTGACAGGTCACGTGACGAAGCGTTGACAAAGAGCAAACCAATACTGCAAGTGTGTCGTATCAGCCACAGGAAACGGTCTGGTATCGGTAATCTGTTGACTTCTGAATTTCTGCGAGGTCAAACCCAGAAAGCTGGTCCACCAGTTGATAAAGTTGATATTTATATAGTTGGATATAATATATGTTGATAAAGTACACCAGAACACTCCTAGGCGGGAAGACAGGCGTCTATCATCATCAGTTGACAAGATCCCTATGGTGTTGCCTGCCCCACTGTAGTGTATGGAATGTCAACTTGACCTACGCAGTGTTGTGTAGACATGGATGGAGTGTATAATGTGCGAATGATGATAAGGGTTCGTGTTGTTGACAAATGTTCTCTTCTCACACTCATGTATGACCGGAAGTCATCGACACCAACGACTGTGTACCTTTTCTAAAGTTTAATTGGACGTACACACTCGACAGCACAGATAGTGACAAATCACAGGTTGCCATAATACATCATAGTACAGTGGACAAATGGTCTTGCAATGTTACATGGGCACTCATGTAGAATAATGGTATAATGGACTGTCAATAGCCAAGCACTCAGTATCGCCCATACATATATCATCTGACGTCACTGACTGAGCACGTCAGCTTGTAAACAATATTTCAGATGACTTCTAAACCTAATCTCGTTTAGCAACGATTCTTCAACATAATGTTCAGCACATATTTTTTCCATATAATAATATTGAACCGCTAACAATGGGTTCTCATGTGTAGCAGTGATCTCTGGACTGATCAAGCGATAATACGGGCATCCCTTTTCTCTTCTTGAAAGTCCTACATGTTTTGGTTCCAAGATGGCTCCACTCGTGAACTGTCACTCACGTTTGAATACAGATAATGAATCTGTTCTAAAGTTAGTCATTCATACAACATTTCGTTGCTCTGTAGATTTGGTCATGAACAATAGACTGCATTCTACAGAATATAGTGCTGCTAGGAATCGAAGTCGTTTTTCATCGAGTCAAATATATTCTCTTAAACATTCAAATCGTAATTATCGACAATGGTGGCTTCGATCGAGAGTTCATAAGAGTATCTTTGATTACCTTGGTAGAGGGAATATGAAACTGCCATTCCTTGGCAAGATGAATAAACACTGGGGTAAAGCATACACGATAGGTCTAGACGACTATCACTTTCCCCAAAACCACTGAGATCACTTTTTCAAGGCATCAAGCCGACATAGCAAAACACACACATTCCCTATCAGGACGAAGCCAAATCACACCACTCAAGCCACACATCCGCCGAATAGCCTTTGACCTCTCTAGAGACAACAGAACATATAGTTCGACTTAGATATGTAAAGATATACAGATATAAGACAGACTTGTCCTACTCAGACAAACAATACACAAGGGAAGTAACTCAATAATGACTTTCCCTTAAGCACTAAAAAATTACCTATGTATAATATTGTAAGATATCAAAGACTGCACGTAACACACATCCAGGAAAAAACGGATAGACTTAATAAGTATAGCCAGCAGGTGGGCTTGAACATCAATCTAAAGAAGACAGAGATCATGACGCTCAATGTCAGCAACCCTGAGCCCATATCAGTAAGGAATCAGCAACTGGGACAGACAGATACCTTCACATACCTAGGATGCATAGTAACACCAGACGGCGGAGCAAGCAAAGGCTTCAACAACACAATGAACAAAGCAAGAACAGCCTTTTTTAGACTAAATAACATCTGGAAGTCCTCTCAGTACAGCACAAGCACACAATTAAGATTATATCAGAGCTGTGTGATTTATGTGCTTCTCTATGGTGCGGAATGCTGGAGAGTTACAGACAAGGAAATGTCGAAATTATCCTCTTTTCACACAACATGCCTAAGAAAAATTCTCCGAATCTATTGGCCGAATACCATCAACAACCAAGATCTGCTTACTCGGAGCAAGCAAGTGGACATGCACACCATCATAGCTGGCAGACGCTGGAGCTGGGTTGGCCATGTCCTCAGAAGAGACCCCCGATGCCATCACAAGAACAGCAATGCTTTGGACCCCTGAAGGAAAACGAAAGAGAGGCCGACCAAAAACAACTTGGCGGAAGACTGTGGAGGCTGAGATGCAAAGAATGAACCAGAGTTGGGGCACTGTACGAAGGATGGCCACCAACCGAGCAAAGTGGAATCAGTTTGTTGTTGCCCTACAAGACGCCACCAGGCGTGATTTCCAATGACTGCTTTGACGGTCGGCGGCTAAGGATCAAAGAAGAAAAGAATAACCATTTACCATCCGAAGGTCATCCCTTCTAATACAAAACATAGGGAGCCGCGCTTGTGTAATGGCTACGGCGTTGTACTGGCGACCAGGTTTTCATGGTTCAAACCCGGGCGTTAGAGAGTATTGGAGAGATTGATGGTGAAGGACCTGGAAGAGTCAATTACGAACTTGATGTAAAATTCACATGTCAAGATTAGTGTAGAAACACAACAGCCAGCACCATTGGTTACACCTCATGATGATAGTGCTATTTCGTGGTAACTATCAACGACCTTGACTTTGAAGGCTACAAAATCTATTCAGTATATTGTTAAGTACTTGATAAAAGCTCAGCTCTTAGCGTAATTATTGTGTAGGTTTGTGCGTCTGCTTGTTCGTGTGTCTGCACGTGTATTTTGTGATATCGTTGTCTATGTACTTTACGTTTTAAAGGACACTCTAGTTGTGTGTAACACGTGGTTTGATGAGTGGATGTGCGTGTAGGATGTTTGTGAGAGCGTGTTGTGGGTGTAAAGATAAGAATGCGTAGGAGGTTTTATGTTATTTCAGTGTAACATTTTCATGGATGACTTCCTCACACTCAACTTAGGAATATTCAGCCAAGCGTGTATGTTGTCAACAACTGAAGTGAAGTTTATTACTTCATGTGTGTGTTGCGTGTGAGTACCCGTTATAATGTGTCTGTTCTAGCGCAGGGAGTACAAACACAGGGACGACAAACAAAGACATACATAAGACAGCTGGAGACAGACTTAAGACGACAACTCGAGACAGACATTAGACCACAACTGGAGAGAGACAAAAGACGACAACTTAAGATAGAAACGAGAACTAGAGACAGACATAAGACGACAACTGGAGATAGACATTGTTCGCCAACTCGACACAGACATAAGACATCAACTGGAGACGGACATAAGACGACAATTCTAGACTCATATAAGGATATTAAAGAAAAATTAACCAAATCGTGAAGGACGCGAGGAATAGAAAGAGTACCTTTTAAAGACATATACTTCACAGGGAGATGCTACGGTAATAAGTCATGTACAACGAGTTTTTGTACAATACCACTAGCTTTTACGTAATTTCATTCCAACTTTGCACTGTCGGAACGGAAAAAAATTCACTTGGACTATTAGAGTTATCAAGCGGTTGCTTTGTTATCGCGTACAAAGGACGGACAGTGGAGTGAATAATTTTTCCTATAACCTGGCAGATGAAGTGAGCAGTGTTAAAACTGATTCAGTACGTAATTATTTTCAGCTCTGGACGGAATTATTTTTAAGCCCCAAAAATGTACATATACATAATTTAAATTTACTAACAATATGTGTCTAATCATGAGTTAAGTATAATATATTATATATCAAATTAAAGTGCATTGGATGGACATTGTGAATATGTATATATACTTTTCTAGCTAATTTTATGTTATGTTTATGTTATGGCAGATAATATGTACATAGAACAAAAGTTAACTAGAAATTTTGAACATAAATTTTCCACTTACCTAAGGCTTGTAACATAAATTATTATCCCAATACAGTTTCACTGCTCTCTTTGTGAAGGTAATCCATTAAGAAACACAGAAAAAGTATGAAAGTTGTGGTTGAACACACAGTTTGTTCACTGTTCACATAATAGTAACATATCCTTCGTGTTTTCGGCTATTATAGTGGTACGACAAAACACGACGAAAAATGACGATAAATGTGAAAAATTCCCTTCAAACTCAAACAAAGGAAGTTGAACCTTGTTGAAATTTGCGTTCGATTGGGATTGCATAATTACGGAGTTTCATTTACCAGATGGTAAGAGCTGTTACTTAGTCGTCGTGTAACTTAGTTAATTTTATGTTGTATGAGAATATAACTTCACAGCTAGGGTGAGACTGTAACTTGATTATTACGGTTTATTTGATAGCGTACGACAATATAACTTGTCATTTACTCTTTTTATTATATTGTTGGAAACTATAACTTCACTGTTATGGTTAATTACTACTGTGGGAGAATATAGCTTCACTGTTATGGTTTATTTGATACTGTAGGATAGGGTTCCCATTCGTCCCGTTTTTTCCGGGACAGTCCCGTTTTTTGATAAAATGTCCCGGTGTCCCGAATTTATTCCAAATGTCCCGCTTTTTAAGGGTCCTTCCTGAAAAAAAAAATCTTTGGGTAAAGGATTTTATTCCGTTTTTTAGTAGTGTTACTTTATCAATTTCCGGTTACAGTGGACCCTCGGTTTGAATCTCGAACAAAAATTCGAAAGTCGACCAAAACAGTGTTCAGTGAGCATCTACCAAATGATTTAATGCGTATTAGCATTATTATACAGTATTTTTATCGTTTTTCATCCGCATAATGCGGAAACGTAAGTGCAGTATAAATGATAACAGTACAAGAGAATTTCCCTTCATTAAAGGTGTAGATGAAAATGTGGAATGTACTTTATGCAGCTCTAAATTTTGCATTTCACATGGTGGTCGGTCAGACGTAGTCAACCCTGTGAAAACGAAAAAAAACGTAAAGGTGCTGTTGAAAGTAAGGCTTCCAACAGCAGTATAAGTCATTTCTTAATGCGAAAACCCAGTGAAAAAGAAATGGAAAAAGTTATCATTGGCAGCACAGGAAGCAACCTTCGCTTATCACACGGCGGTGCATAACCACAGCTTTAAGTCCATGGACTGCACAACAGCCATCGTGAAAAAACTTTTCAACGATAAAGTGGAAGTTGTGTTAGTTAATGTGTGTATTTTTATACCAGTATCACACTTTAATTTTTGTATTCAAAAGTACATAACTCTTTGTTAGCTGATGTTACATTTTACAATAGTGTTACTTTCTCTTGTGTCTTAACTAGCGGTTTATTATTAGACCCATGTCTGGTTGTTTCCTTATATGGCTAGAATAGATCAGCTTTTCTTGGGATGTTTGCAACCTGAGTTGATGTTTATTCCCTGACCATATAAGGCTAGATTTGGTCAGCATCTTTGCTTGGTATGTGTCCAACAACGGCCCGTTTGAGTTTTACTCAGGGGTCAAGCGCTTCTGCGCATGTGTCGAATTTTAGGGGGTTTGAAAAGACTTCCGTACCAGGAGTCGAAGATGTGATCTGTGTCGGGGTAAGACGTGTTCTCGTCCACCCGAGTTTCTTTTTCATCATGGGCAGGAAGCCTCTGTGAGTTCGATTGCAAGTCTACTGATATTAGTCCCATGTGTTTATTTCAAACGTCTGGAGATGGTTAGAATTGTGGTGTATTTCGAACGTAAAGGTAATTGCTCTTTCTACTTCGATCTGTAGCCAGTTAGGTTTGACATTGTTGTTCCTACTCGCTCATTATCTACTGGCAGAGAAGAGTCTCTACTATTAGAAGTACACCTAGGTATCCTCATACCTTAGATTCATATGTATCGGGCTACTCTATGCCTAGAGAACAGTTGCAATGTTCCTTGAACTCCGCTATACTAGCGATAATACCTTAATCAAGGTTAGATCTAGAAATGTCCACAGAGGTCAACTTGAACTGTACACATAAGCCCGCCATTTCCGTGCGGCCTGCGGTAGACTTGTCTACACATCTGATTTATTGGTATCAGAGAGGAGTTTGTTAAACTCATAAATTGATTATATTGGGCTGAAGCTGTTGAAGCTGGAATTATACGAAATCAGCTTACTTGATATATGCATAATTTTCTGATGAACTTTATTATGGTCAGTTAGAATAATGTCATGTTCAATGACATGGGTGTGTCCAGGAATGTCAGTAAGGACATCCTGAAATGTTTGTAACATAGCAGAGACTTGTCGCTGTTCCTCTAGAGATAAATTATGAGAAACAGTAACGTTTTTCCATGGTTCACTAGAATGAAGAGGAAACATCGGAAGAGGAAGATTTACATCTGAGAAACTTGCTTCCTCATCCTGTGTTACTGACAGGGATGAGTAATGACCATGTGGGACTGGAGAGTCGTCCGTTGCCTGGAAAATAGGCTGCAAATAATCTGGACGTTCATGGAATTCCGTAAGCATGTTGATGTGGAAGGTTTTATGCTTCCCGTCAATATCGACAATATAGTCAACATCGGAAATTTTCGAGATTATATCGTATGGACCTTTCCATGAGATAAGAAGTCTGTTTTCCCTACAAAGTAACAGAACAAATGCTTTGTCACCAGGACAAAGTTGTCATAAGCATCTCTTCTTATTGGCAAATTGCCTTGCCTTCTGTTTAGCAAGTTCAGAAGAAGAAGTTGCTAATTTGCATGCTTCGATAATCTTTTGTCTAAGAGCGATGACATATTCTTAAGAAGATTGTATGTCATCGTTAATATTATCAGCGGTTATAAGATCATGAAGCAAAGACATAGGGCAGCGCGGTCGCGCGCCAAAAACAAGTTCAAGGGGAGAAAATCCTGTATGTTCATTGGGGACCTCTCTATAAGCAAAGAGGGCCGCGGGCAAAACCCTATCCCAATCTTGAGGATGATCCTCAATTATTTTCCCAAGTAAGTTTTTGAGTGTTCTATTTAGACGTTCGACCATCCCATTAGACATTGGGTGGTAGATACAACTCAAAGATCTTTCTATCTGCAGAGTAGACATTACTTGAGACATGGTATCCGATATTAGCTGGGTGCCATGGTCTGATAATATTTCTCCGGGGAATCCCAGACGAGAAAATATGAGCCAAAGAGCGTCTGCAATATCAGCAGTGGAAATGCTCTTCAGAGGGATAGCCTCTGGCCAACGTGTGCACATGTCAACACACGTTAAAATAAACTGATGTCCTCTGGCAGACTTAATCTTAAACGGACCAATAATGTCTATTGCCATTTTCTGAAACGGCCGAATAGGAATGTCTGCAGCCTGAATAGGTGCAGCATGGCGTGGGCCTTTAGCTTTGACTTCTTGACATACTTTACAAGATCGGCAATAAATCCGTATGTCTTTGTTTACGAAAGGCCAAAAGAAAGCCGCCAGAACTCTTGACTTAGTACGGGAAAAACCCATATGTCCAGCACACTGAGAGTCATGAGCGTGCTGCAAAATTTTAACTCTCATATTCTTGGGCACAGGAATCTGAGAATGCATGGACTTAGTGAAGTCTTGAACCATACGTACAAGTACGCCATTCTTCATTGTAATCCAAGATTTTCGATTTGTATCTTTATTTGGATCACCTTTTGTTGCAAGAGTGAAGAATTTCTTTAAAGAGGGATCATCTTCTTGTTGTTTTATAAATGAGTCACGAGAGATTACCAAGGGATCATCTTGGTTATGCACTTCATTATCTTCAGTAGATGAAGTTTCAGGCATATTAAGAGCTTGCGCTCTTGTGACTACTGCATTAGCAGTTTGCATATTTTGCTTTTCCCAAACAGCAATTTGTTGCGGAGTGCATTCCTTGACTCCGTGAACACGACCGATGATAAGATTAGCGATAGGATTCGGTAGAAGACATGCGTGCACATCTCCCGTAAAGAAAGGAGTAGCAATATTAATGATAGCAGTAGAGTACTTCTCTAAGGTGCCGCCAAATGTTACACATTTGACTACTTTGCCTGTGGCACGGGAAGGATCTATGAGTGACTGCCTAACACCAATGGTGGTGCATCCAGAATCAAAAAGAACTGAGAATGGATTATCATTTACTAAACCTTTATGCAAGACAAGAGATCCTCTTCCATCATGCGCGACTGACGCAGGAAGAGCGGAAAGAGGGTGACCACAACTTAAAGTAGACACTGTAGTTGGTTCGAATAATGTTTTGCACTGGGGGCATTGAGATGCTCTCCCAAAATCAAAAGCAGAACATGCCATATTATTAGAGACTTTATTATCATTAGTCTGATTACAGGCTTCATGGGACTCTTGCTGTGCAGAGTTTGCCTGATAATGAGATTTATGTCTTTTGTATCGAGATCTACCTCGGTTATTATTGCCTCTACAATTATTATTGTTTCCTCTATTGTAACCCCTCTTTGGGTTTGAATCATAGTTTTCATGGTTACAATTATCATGCTCACTATAATGAGAATCTCTATAAGTTTGGTTTTGTTGTCTCCATGTTGGATAACTTGGGTAGTTCCTATTATGACTGCCCTTGCGGAAATTTCTATAATTGTGGAAATCACTGTATCGAGTGCTGTCAGCTTGTCTCCAGTTCTTCGAAGAAGAACCCTGATATGATTAATTACCTTGATTTTGATAACTATTACGGTTACCCTTTTTATGAAACCTATTTTGAGCTCCTTGAAATTTGTGTGAGTAATTAGGACTGTATGGTGTTGATGAAGCAACCGGCATACTCTCCTTAATCTTAGTGTTGCCAAGAGTTACGTCAGGGTGTGCAGTGACGTATTGGCAACAATATTCTTCCATTTGTTTTAGTGTTTTGGGTTTACGCTCATGTAGAAATTCAAGGAATGGTTTATTTACACATGACATAATCTTGTCTCTGAGCAACATGTCCATAAGGGCTTCATATGTTTTTTCTGTTTTAGACAGCTCAATCCATCGTGTAAATGTAAGACGTGCTTTTGCAATGAATTCTGAGAATTCTACCCATGTTTCAGGTATTATTGTCTTAAACAAAAGACGGTAACCTTCTTCTGTCAATTGATATTTTATTATCAAGGCTGCCCTGATAACATCATAATTATCCTTGTCAGCCTCCTCTACCACGCTTAAACTAGTCAGAGAATCACCTTTCAATATCTCCGCTAACTGATTAGCATATTGTGATCTATCCACATTATGAGTTCGACAAGAACGTTCAAACCTATCTAGGTAAAATGTTATATCGTCACTGGATGGATTGAAGGCTGGTAGCTTGACCTTATAAGTAAAATGTTTACTATTACTACCAGATGACTGATTAGCATTACTCATATTTGTCAATTTTAATTTTTGTAACTCAAATGCTAAGAGTTTTTCCTCATGTTCCCTTTTTGCTTTTCTCTCTTCTTTTTCGGCTTCTAGTCTTTTATTTTCAGCCTCTTTGTCTAGCTACATTTGCATCTTTTTTTCCTCAAATTCTCTGTCTAATCTTTTCTCCTCAGCTTGTTTTTCTAATCTTTTCTCCTCAGCTTGTTTTTCTATATTTTTCACCTCAGCTTGTTTTTCTAATCTTTTCTCCTCAATTTGTTTTTCTAATCTTTTCTCCTCAGTCTCTCTTTTTTGTTTTTCCATTTCCAACATGAATTTTCTTTCATCTGCCTGCATCTGCAATCTTATATTCTCAGCTTCTATCTTCTGTATTTCATTTTCCATTTTCTGTCTCTTTTCTTCCGACTTCAGTGCTTTGGTATACTCAGTCGTAGCAAAAACTCTCAACTCCTCAGGAGGTACTTTAAGGGCTTTCCCTTGCTCAATAAAGTAGTCTAAAGTCAACATAATGTCTAACAATATGAGATTAGTTACCTGAGATAATAATGCAATTTATTTCAAAGTAAATGGAAGCAAGTTTTTAATAAACTTGAATAACCAGCTCACTTTATCCCAATCTCTGTTGGAAACAAGCCTTTAATAAGGTCTTGTATAATCAACTATATAATAATAATAATACCAATAATACAATACCAGTTGATTCTATACCACAAGTGCACTACACAGCTAATAGTGCATGATCAAATATATCCATAAATAGTATATGTCAACCAACAACATAAACAAAGGACAATCATAAAAGACAATACGAAAACATTCGCAGAAATCAAATAAATCGAATAGAAAAACTAAAGAAAAATATCACAGAGCCTGTGATGACAACTGCGAAAAATAAACAAAACAAATGACGTCTTACTTACTTAGTCGTTCCCCTTCTACCGTGAGGTGTAGAGGTTTGGAAGAGAGAGCGCCAGACCATTCTATCAGCTGTCTTCTTCCTGGCCTGGTTCCATTCTAGTCCTCGTTCCTTCAAAGATTGTCTAATGTTGTCCTCCCAGCGGACTCTGGGTCGTCCTGGAGGTCTGGATCCCTGGCTCTTTGTTTCCCATGCTTGTCATGGTAGCCGATCTTCTCCCATTCTGCAGACATGGCCAAACCATCTTAGTTGGGACTGTTCTATTTGGGTCTGCAGCGGATGGGATTTTAAGCCTTGACGGATCGTCTGGTTGCGGACCATGTCTCTTCTTGTTACTTCAACCACTTTCCTCAGATACCTCATTTCTGAGGTTTGGATCTGGCTTTTGTGGGTTGTAGTCATTGCCTACGACTCGCATCCATATGTCAAGACTGGGACATAGGTGGAGCGGTATACAGCCATCTTCGTTTTCTTACCAACCTCTTTCTTGCTGAGGAATCCACGATTTATGGCCTGAAAAAGTCTCCCAGCCGCTGCTTTTCGAGTGGCCAACTCTTCTTTGATGCCTCCCTTTCGGTCTATAATAGCTCCGAGATATTTAAAGTGGTCGACCTGCTCGAGGACCTGTTCTCCCAACTTAATCTGATGTTTTCTTTCTTCTCGTGATATCACCATGGATTTTGTTTTAGAGCTG
Source organism: Oreohelix idahoensis (assembly GCA_024509875.1). Taxonomy (NCBI): domain Eukaryota; kingdom Metazoa; phylum Mollusca; class Gastropoda; order Stylommatophora; family Oreohelicidae; genus Oreohelix; species Oreohelix idahoensis. The sequence goes on along the minus strand of JAMPIV010008493.1, from coordinate 170,445 downwards.
CTTGTGACCATCCCTCTCTTCTCCAGCTCTTCCTTTCAGACTTGCAGGTTGGATTGGAGATGTGCCTCTGATTTAGCAATCAGGGCAACATCATCAGCGAATGCCAGCTCTGAAATATAGACCTGTCTCATCTTCCAGTACCCCACTGAATACTTTCTTGTTCTCTCCTTACATGCCTTGATGACATCGTCCATAAGGAGTATGAAGAGGTAAGGTGATAGGATATCACCTTGTCTTACACCAGTGGTGGTCCTGAACTCTTCTGACTTATGGTTTGCTGTCCTCACATAATTTCTGCAAGACTTGTAGAAGCTCTGTATAGCATGAATCAGAGGTGCTGGAATATTCTTCCTTGCCAAACGTCCCAAAGTTTGCTCCAGGGGACCCTGTCAAACGCCTTTTCCAGGTCTATGAAACAAAGATGGATCTCACTCTTATACTCAAGGGCCTTTTCACTCAGCTGTCTGAGTGTGAAGATTAGGTCTTGAGTACTTCGGTTTGCTCGGAATCCGCACTGGATCTCATCCAATTGTGGCTCAGCTAGGCGTCGGAGTCTCTGCTCTAGGATTCTAGAGTAGATTTTACCAGGGACACTGAGAAGGGATATGCCTCTATGGTTTCCACATTGTCGATTGTCATCCTTTTTGAAAATTGGTGTTATGATGGCAGTCTCCCAATCCTTTGGTATGGTCTTGTTGCACCATGCTGCCTGTAGGACCTTTAAGAGTAATAGGTCGCCTGATGCTCCCATGTACTTAACCATTTCTGGTGTTATACCATCATGCCCTGCTGCTTTGCCCATCTTGATTTTCTCTAGTGCTGCCCTCAGTTCTTCCATCTTTATGTCATCTTCACCATCATTGGTTTTCTCTTCTGTGCTAGTGGTTATCATTTCTGATGCTTCACCATGCTCACCATCCAGGAGTTCTGAGAAATATTCTTTCCACCTTTCCATTACTTCCTTCGGGGCAGTAAGCAATTTGCCTTGCTTGTCCTTTATAAATTTGAGAGGGCATTGTTTTTCTTTCCTCATGTTCTTTAGGGTCTTATAGAACAATTTCTGGTTTTCTTGTGCATCTTTTTCTAGCTTTTCTCCAAATTCTTCCCAGGACTTCTGTTTTGCTGCTAGCACTTTGTTCTTTGCTTCTGTTCTGAGTGTCACATATTCTCTATATTTTCCATTTGTCCTGTTGTGTTTTTAGCTCCTAAGTATTGTTTCCATGCCATTTTCTTCTCTCTCTTATTTTCTCTTTGACTTCCTCTGTCCACCAAGGTGTCCTCTTTCTCTGGTTCCCAAGTCGGACTTCACCGCATGCTTCTGCAGCAGCTGTCTTTATGATATCCTTGAATTTATTCCAGAGGGTTTCCAAGTCATCAGGTCGTTCTTCTGTGTTGCTCACTGCTGTAGCAATAAGCCCCTGATATCTGGTCTTAATTTCTGGCTCTCTCAGCTTGTAGGTCCTAATGCTCATTTCTCCTGCTCGTTTACTTGGTTTCTTGCGTGATGTTGGGCAGTTCCTAGGCTGAGCAACTCTTTCAGTTGTTCGTTTGATTGTTAGCAGGTAGTGATCACTTCCAATCTCTGGCCCCCTCCAAACTCTTGCATCTCGGACATATCTGAATGAGCTTCTCCGAACAATGGCATAGTCGATCACTGACTTCTCATTCTTGGTTGGTTCACATCTAGTATGCATGTATGCGCCTATGGGGGAACTTTGTGTTTGTAATGATCAGATTCTGCTCACTGCAGAATCTAAGGAGTCGCTTTCCATTGTCATTGAGAGTATCTTCTCCATATCTTCCGATAACTCCACCCCATCTAGCATGGTCATTTCCAACTCTGGCATTAAAATCTCCGAGCATGATAACTTCATCTAGGCAGTCATCCACTGTCCTTTGAAGCAGCTCGAAGAATTCCTCCTTGACCTCTGCTCTCTCATCCTCATTTGGCCCATACACTATGACCAGGTTGACTATGGTTTCTCCTTCTTTTAGTTTTACAACCATAATGCGCTCCGAGACAAAGTTCCATCCCTTGATACTGTCTTTTTGATTTTGGGCCACAATGCAACCCACGCCCCCTTTAGCTCTTTCAGATATGGGTACACCACTGTAGAGCAACGTGTTGCCATCGAGATCCATGACTCCTTGTCCTTTTTTCTTCGTTTCCGTTATAGCCAGGATTTCTAGTTTTGCTTTCCTCATCTCTTCCACCAGCTCCTCTTCCTTCCCATTTATACTTCTTGTGTTCCAAGTTCCATAAGTCGTAGTCCGTTCCAGTTCGTCGCCTTTAGAATCAGTCCGGTTTTCTCTCTTGTGTTGCTCGTAATCATAGTTTAAGACAAACAGGTGATTGGCCTGTTGTGCCTTTGCATGGTGGAGGGGCTGCCTCCTTACGGCCTCCATGCAGGCCGCCCTCCTCCTTTTTCATCCGGGCTTGGGACCGGCATAGGCGGAGTTACAAATGACGTCACAGTGTATAAACATACAGGTGTAAAGAAATGAATGAAAGAAAGAAGAGGCAAACAAATACAAACAAAACAAATCAAAACTAAAGAACAGAAAAAATATTACAAAAAAAAACGGAGGGTACAGCTCGTCACAACTAAATGTAAATAGCAACAATTGTCGCTAGCAAATCCCAATTAAAGAAATTTGCAGTCCCTACATAATCGCTAATATAGGCCCTCTATGACGTGGGAAATCCTATACTAGACACCGCCCAACCTTGAACCCGCTACCTAAACACATAAATAATATGTAACATAAATACATAAATCATGTAAATACAGTGTTGAAAGGAAGACACAATTATATAATATAGTAGAACAGTTCTTAAGGAAAATCCAGGCCTTCAGTACAGCAAAGTTCAACACAAGATAATAATGTAGAGAAGATCCACCGTTGAAGAGTACTGCAACAACGACAACAATTAGTGGTCTCCAAAGTATAGATGTAATGTTACTTCTAGCAACAATCGTTAGGACCAGAAGATCCAACGCTGATGTGTAGCAATGTCTGTTCAATGTAAGATGTCAACAAGCGCTGACCTAGTTACTGCATACGCTTGACAGGTCACGTGACAAAAGTGCTCAGTAGCTGACATCGACTGTAGACTTGTACTGCTGTAAGGTGTACGTGTGTCGTATGAGGCGACGGGAAACAATCTGGTATCAGTAGCTGACTTCTATGCAATGTCCACTGTGCAGGTTAGACCCAGAAATCTGGCCTACCACATTGATAAATACTGTTTTTAGCCTCCACATTGGATTAGGTTATACTGGACACATAGATAAATGTTCTCTTGATGTAGAATGAATGTATTGTGGTGTTGTGTGTCATTCCCAATGTTACTTGTATGCCACTGTTAGAGCTGGGCACACAGTAGAATGGTCAACTCGTTCCGACACAGTGTTAAGTATTTAGGTCACCTTGTTCGTCAAGTGTTGAAGCTCTGACAAGGGACAGTGTTGACATAGAGTGAGAGTGTAGATATAATTTACACGAATGGGTGTACAGTTCTGTTAAGTTGACAAGTCACTCACTCAGTCATAGCTGGAAGTCAATAAAGTGTAGACTACTGATGACGTTTCATACATTTAATAATGGACGCACTCGAACATCACAGATACAGTCACTTGAACAGGTTGGCAAAATATTGCATGCTTGAAAATGGTCTACGACATCAAATATGCATTCGTATTGAATGTGGATACAACATAACGTTAGTAGACAGTCACACAGGGTTCTAGTTACATTTAATCTCAGGCCTAACTGACTGATCGCGTCAGTTAATGCTTCCAAACATAGATATACATAAACAATGGTTCCCTGACAGAACCTCTTCGGTTGAAGAATTACCGGCTGCAATTAGCTGGCTTATATGACGACAATCTTAAACCACCAGTAGTGGATTTCAATAGTAGACAGGTCTCTGTATCATAATCAGATAGTAAGGCATCCCTGTTCTCTAGATAGTAAGGCATCCCTGTTCTCTGATCAATATTCCGCTAGACAAAGGCGGGATCCAAAAATAGTCCTATCTTCGGTGAGCTTCACTCACCAGCGAAGATGTATAATGGAGAACAAGTAAAGGGCTCTGTTCATGATATAAATATATATTGGACTCTGAATATCCTTTAATTGGTGCTGCGTACATCAAATACATAGTGCTGCTAGGAAAACTGTCGTCTTAACATAGTCAATCACTCATATGGGCAGACGATAGCACGTCTGCACATCTAGGCATAGGAAAAAGTTCAGTAAATGTCTTTTTTACCTTATTGTCCTAGAAACATCACACTAGCAAATAGCACACGCCATCGCTTGGCGTAAAGAATGAACATTGGGGAGAATCACTGACATGATAGTCATACAGAGAGAATATCTCATTCCCCAGAATTAACCACAGAGACAAAACTTCGGACCTCTCTGTCCGCACAGCAACTCAGGATCCCATCATCACGGAAGTCTCTCTCAACCTCCCTTCGACACATGCGCAGAAGCGCATGACCCCAGAGCTCAACTCAAGATGGGCCGATGTTGGACACAACCCAACAAAGATACAAGACCAAATCGCCTTAAATGGTCAGGGAATAAACATCAACTCAGGTTATGAACATTCCAAGAAAGACCGATCTGTCCTGTCCAAACAAAGAAACAACCCGACGTAAATCTAATATTCCTCCGCCAGGTTAAGACCCAAGAGAAGGTAACAAACATAATAAAATGTAACATCAACTTAATCAAGAGTTATGTACCTTTGACTACCAAATGAAGTGTTCCACCAGACAGGTAGATATTTTTCTATATATATATATATATTGCCTACGAAAGAATTTATGCGTAACAGGATGTCTGCTCAAAAAGTCTGCACCTACGTTCTTAGGGCCGGGAATATATTCTATCAGAAATGAGTATGGCTGCAATAATAAAGACCATCTCAATAATCTGGAATTTTCATGCTTGGCCTGTGACAGGAATACGAGAGGTGAATGATCCGTTTGGACCACAAATGTCCTGCCATATAAATAAATCTGGAATTTCTTTATAGCCCATATCAAAGCGAGACACTCCTTTTCACTTGTTGAATAATTTTTTTTTCCGCCTTGTTCAACTTGCGGCTTGCATAAGCGACTGGGTTCAATTCCCCATCTTGTGAGGAGGACATTTGCAACAATGTAGCGCCCAGGCCCACATTGCTTGCGTCACTTCTCACGATAAATTCTTTATTCAAGTCAGGCAATTGCAATACTGGCCTGCTTGTAAGTTTCTCTTTTAACTCCTGGTAAGCCAATTCACACTGTGCGGACCAACTTATTGTATCAGGTTGACCTTTGCGAGTTAAATCCGTCAGAGGAGCACATATAGAGTTAAAATGTTTAATGTACTTTTGGTAAAAACCACACAACGACACGAAAGATCGCACATCTTTCTTTGTTTGTGGTCTAGGTGCTCTTTTCAATTTTTCAAAATTCTTGGGATCAGGGGTCATGCTACCCTGATGTACCGTATGTCCCAAGAATTCCAACTCTTTACAACCAATACAACATGTTGTTGGCCTAGCCGTTACGTTAGCCTCTCTGAGTCTATCAAACAGCATATTCAAAGAGGTAACGTGTTCCTCAAATGTTTCTGTAGCAATGAGGATATCATCCATAAAATTCGAAATACATGGATTTTTCAGAGGATCCAATAATTTTCGCATCATCCTAGAAAACACACTCGGGGCATTTTTCAACCCAAACGGTAACATGTTGAACTCATAATGACCTTCGGAGGTGCTAAAGGCTAAATAAGGTCGAACCTCAGGCTTTACTGGAATCTGGTAATAGCCTTTGCTAAGATCCACCTTAGAAAAATATTTTGCTTTGTTCAGCCTGGCAAATAGTTGAGTAGTATCAGGTAATGGATCAACCTGACCTTCTGTGACAGCATTCAGTTTCCTGTAATCTATGCACAGTCTATGTTCTCCCGATGGTTTCCGCAACAAAACCACACAGGAACTGTAAGGAGACTCACTGTGAGAAATAATCCCTTCTTGTAAAAAATAATCAATCTCCTCTTTCAAAGCTTTTTTCTTAGCGAAAGGAATAGAATAGGGCCTCATACAGATAGGTGCTGGGTCTAGAAGTTTCATATCATATTCCAACAAATTTGTGTGCCCCGGTTTATCCGTTAACACATCTGTATATTTCTCAAGGACCTGTTGAACCTTCTCCTTCTGTCCTTTTGTCAGGTGATTACTGATTTTCACCTGTGCAACCGTTTCACTGGTTTTCAGTGGATATTCAAATGAGGAGAGAGGGTCATTTTTCATTTCGGTTGCGATAGACAAGGCCATTAGATGTGTTCCTTCCTGGATTTGTCTGTCCAGATATTTCTTCAAAAGGTTCACATGATAGACTTTTTCCTTTCCCTTTTTGTCTATCTTATAATTTGTTCTGGATATTTTTTCCAAAACTGTATATGGCCCTTGCCATCCGATCTGAAGTTTATTGTTGCTGCCTGGCAATAGAAGAAGTACCTTCTCCCCTACAGCAAGTTCCCTATCCTTAGCTTTCTTATTATAATATGCAGCATGCTTTTTCCTGGCTTGTCTCAAATTATCATTTGCCAGTTTCCAACTAGTTTTTAAACGAGTGGTCAGTTCGTTCACATATTGATAAGATGAGGTAACAGTCTCCTCTGCCTTCTCATCTGTCCAGGTCCTTAACAAAGCTACATATGGACCTTTAATTTTTCATACTTATTTTTCATGGCACCCGTCAGGTCCTTTCCTCTGGAAGCTTTATAGTGAGGACTTTTCTTCCTAGAATCATCACTCACAAATCGACCGCTACCAATTTTTCTCTTGGGGTTTTCTCCCCACTTTGAGTTCATTGAGAGAGATCTTTGCTCTCTTTTATCTTCCTCCAGTTCACATAATTCCGACCGAGGGATTGTCGGCTTATTCTGGGGTATAACAGTTCTTTGTACTCGCTGCATAGTGGCCATTTTAAAACATTCGAGTGAAGACTGTCTGTGAAAAGGGGGTTCCCATTCCCCTTTGTCTACTTTATTATAATTATTTTTCTTTCCATGCCTAAGTTTGCCCCGTGGCGTGTCTAGGTCCTGATTCATTTTCCCACGTGTGGGTGTTCCCTCTTTATTTTCTGGCCCAGGTTTGCCATAATGCTTCTCTTGCATTTGGTTATTATTTTTCCACCCTGTGGAATTTTTCTTGCTGCACTGGTCGCAGGCCTCAACAAATTTTCTTATGTCTTCAACCACTCCTGGCCAGTAATAAGACATAGATGTCCTCGTACAGGTGCGACCCATCTTCAGATGTCCACAGTCTTGAACATGTGTTTGTCTCATAACTCGTTCCCTATATTTCGATGGCACTACTAACTGTGCACACCCGTATGATCCTGCTTTATCCGCCCTGTAAAGCAGTCCATCGTCCAAATAGAATTCTCCTTTTCTAGGAGGGGTATGGAGTTTTTGGAGTTTCTTAAAACACGGCTTCAGTGATCTATCTTTAGCCTGTGCCTCCCTACACTGTTTACGAGACATAGTTTTTGGTGGTTCCTCCTCCTTTTTAGAGGTCAACCTGACCTGAAGCGTGGCCATTACCAGAGGTTTCCGGTTAAAATTTTCGGTGTTATGGTTGTCCATCCTACACCGGCTACAATATAATCTACTTTGATGAAAAGGTTTTCTTTCACCATACCTTCTGTCATTAAAATGTGAGGTTCTATTTTTAAAATCATTTCGAGGCCTATCAAAGTTCTGCTTACTTCTGTTATCAAATTTATTATAGTTTTGAGGAGCCTTATACTGATCTACTGGTTTCTTCTTTGTACCAGCTACCTCTGCCTGGGCTGCCTGATACCTTTCAGCGACATTAATTATCTCACCCAGCCTCTCCGCGCCCTGTTCCATGAGAAACTTTCTCATGTCTGGAAACATGGACTCTCTCATCTGTTCTATGAGTATCATCTCTTTGAGATCTTGGGTTTTCCCCAAAGTAGCCCATTTCTCCATATACGTTTCTAACCGGGCGGAGAACTGGTGATAGGTCTCACCCGACAGTAGCCTGGCATTCGTAAATTTCTTTCTATAAAACTCTCCGTTCTTTTCGTATCTTAACAGAAGAGCTTGCTTCAACATGTCATAGTTGTCTTGGTCATCCCTGCTCATTTTGGAAAACACTTCATAAGCTGTTCCCCGAAGACCCTGAGACAACTTTACCCCCCATCTTTCTCTTTCTAACCCATAAGTAGTGGCTAAAAGTTCAAACCTACTTAAATACCCTTCTATGTCATCGTCTTTCTCAACAAAATGGTCTACATGAAAACCCATAGCTGAGGTTGAGGGTCCCTGACTAGCAGTGGCATCTGAGGCAAATGGGCTGGCACCATTTTCAGGAGCATGGCCTTGCAACTCCAACTCTCTTAGTCGCAACTCATTCTCCCTCTGTAATCTTTTATCTTCTGCTTCCCTTTCGGCAGTGAATCTCTTTTCTTCTGCCTCCCTTTCGGCAGTCAATCTCTTTTCTTCTGCCTCCCTTTCGGCAGTCAATCTCTTTTCTTCTGCCTCCCTTTGCAGTCGTTTTTCTTCTGCCTCCCTTTCGGCAGCCTGTCTTCTTTCCTCTGCTCTATCTGTAACTTCTTAGCCTCAGCCTCCAATGCCCTAGCCTCTTTGTCAGCCTCAATCTGCAACCTCTTAATTTCTTTTTCAGCCTCTAACTTTCTTTCTGCTTCTAATTTCCGATCTCCCCTATCTCGTTCAATACATTTGTCACATTTTGAAGTTACATACTGGACCAGTTCTGGTCCATCCATGCCCATCTCTTTAGCAGTCTGCACAGCCGCAGAGCAAAACTTGGCCAGATCTGCCATTCTGATAAATACAAAATGTTCTAACTAACTTTCTTAACTAATTACAAATTTATTTAATTAATTCTGGGTTCTGACACTTTCTTCACTTCCCAAATCTTGAGCAATAATATTTATGGGGATTCCCTAGGAAAATAGAATGTTGTTAATGCTAAACCCCAGACCCCAATGTATGTAGTACTAGGAGAAATTCAAATGCCCGGACAAGCCTGCCAATTTATGTAGCAAAGTTTGATTTGCTGGGGAGGTTATGATGGTATCCTAAAAGAATGATATCAGTGTCTGTATTAACCGTGTGAGGTCAAGCACATGTAGGCCCCTCACTCTAAAAATGATGATGATGAATTATGTGCAGGGAACCTAACGCTACCTCCCTAGATCACACACGGTCACTATTTTGGCTCTAGTGTATGGTGTACCTAGTGTCTAGGGGAGAAATGAAATGATGGTACACAACATAAAAACACTTTAATTTTCTATGAGGAAGTGAATAAAATCAGTGGTTAAGTTTTTCTTTAAAATGGAATCTTTTTTTCTATACAATTTATTTTCCCTGTCTAGTCATATCTTTTGGACAGGCCTTTGAAAATGAGGACAAAATATTTTACAGAAAAAATCAACTAAAATTATGTGTGGACAATGTGTCCAATAACTCTTAAGTCCATATATGTCTTTCCTATTTGAATGTTCACAGCTTACACTTTATTCATCTAAGTGGGAGAGTCACTGTGTATGAGGGGCTGTAGTTTCATCATACCCCATAAACTTCCTGAGTATGACTTGAAATACTAGTGTTTATTACACGAAAATGTCAGATATACCCAGATGTTTAACACATCACCTGGGATTCCTTGTTGAAAGATATTACAATGTGTAGTTGCAGAAAATCTCGATTTCACCACACGCCAAAGCTCCTACTGTTATCTTTGAAAGCATAAACGACTGGTTGGAGACTTCATGGCGTTATTCTTACTCAGCAGGTTTCCTGTTACCGGCTGGCAACAGGAAATAGAACCTCTGCAACAAAAGGACACCCTGGCCTTTTATATCTGATCACTAGTATTTTTATTACTTTCCTACGGTGAGATGGGGTCAGCCTCGCGTGCATTACAGGTGCACTCGCCCCTAATTTTACATGACTCCCACCTTGCTGTGACCACAACTCATGTCTCTATGGCAGATACGCCACTGTACGTTTACATATTTTTCCTCAATATAATAATGTGGAGTAACCACATTTTCTTTGATATGATCTTCTCTTCTTTTCTTTTCAAATATAAATGCTTCAGGCATGTTAAACAGTGTTCATTGAACACGGAGGCTTACTAATATATTCTAATCCAATAATATTCAAACATAATCATGACAACATACATCAGTTAGATACAGTTCAATGTGAGGACTCAACAATGTCTGCTCCCGGCATGTCCTTCACTTTTCCCAATAAATTAATATTAGACAAACATAAAGGTATGTTTTCAGGCACTCGTAAGAAATAAAGAAGTAGAACACTTGGACAACAGAAAAACAACAGACGTGAGTGGCTTACCCAGGGTTCGAACCCCGTACCTTCCGTACGACAACTCCGCCTAGCTATCAAGCGAATCACACTGGCCCCACGGCCAGCTAGGCATCCCCAAAAAAGGATGCTTTGCTGACTATTTATCAGTACGAAACACACAAGATAACACCGGAAGTATACAGTGGGCAACTCAGCCCTTTAATGACGCAATCACTTCTGTTGTTCCCCTATTAACAGTATGTGTCAGTCCAAACAAGACAAAGACCTTGATACTGGGTCCAGTAAATAGTAGAAGACTTAAGGACAGTAGTATAGAACAGAGGGTAGGTTTCTGGTATTGTATAAACATAAATAACACATAAGGAAGGGAAACCCGAGGCCTGTAAACAGTAAATTAATATTAGACAAACATAAAGGTATGTTTTCAGGCACTCGTAAGAAATAAAGAAGTAGAACACTTGGACAACAGAAAAACAACAGACGTGAGTGGCTTACCCAGGGTTCGAACCCCGTACCTTCCGTACGACAACTCCGCCTAGCTATCAAGGGAATCACACTGACCCCACGGCCAGCTAGGCATCCCCAAAAAAGGATGCTTTGCTGACTATTTATCAGTACGAAACACACAAGATAACACCGGAAGTATACAGTGGGCAACTCAGCCCTTTAATGACGCAATCACTTCTGTTGTTCCCCTATTAACAGTATGTGTCAGTCCAAACAAGACAAAGACTTTGATACTGGGTCCAGTAAATAGTAGAAGACTTAAGGACAGTAGTATAGAACAGAGGGTAGGTTTCTGGTATTGTATAAACATAAATAACACATAAGGAAGGGAAACCCGAGGCCTGTAAACAGTAAATTAATATTAGACAAACATAAAGGTATGTTTTCAGGCACTCGTAAGAAATAAAGAAGTAGAACACTTGGACAACAGAAAAACAACAGACGTGAGTGGCTTACCCAGGGTTCGAACCCCGTACCTTCCGTACGACAACTCCGCCTAGCTATCAAGCGAATCACACTGACCCCACGGCCAGCTAGGCATCCCCAAAAAAGGATGCTTTGCTGACTATTTATCAGTACGAAACACACAAGATAACACCGGAAGTATACAGTGGGCAACTCAGCCCTTTAATGACGCAATCACTTCTGTTGTTCCCCTATTAACAGTATGTGTCAGTCCAAACAAGACAAAGACCTTGATACTGGGTCCAGTAAATAGTAGAAGACTTAAGGACAGTAGTATAGAACAGAGGGTAGGTTTCTGGTATTGTATAAACATAAATAACACATAAGGAAGGGAAACCCGAGGCCTGTAAACAGTAAATTAATATTAGACAAACATAAAGGTATGTTTTCAGGCACTCGTAAGAAATAAAGAAGTAGAACACTTGGACAACAGAAAAACAACAGACGTGAGTGGCTTACCCAGGGTTCGAACCCCGTACCTTCCGTACGACAACTCCGCCTAGCTATCAAGCGAATCACACTGACCCCACGGCCAGCTATGCATCCCCAAAAAAGGATGCTTTGCTGACTATTTATCAGTACGAAACACACAAGATAACACCGGAAGTATACAGTGGGCAACTCAGCCCTTTAATGACGCAATCACTTCTGTTGTTCCCCTATTAACAGTATGTGTCAGTCCAAACAAGACAAAGACCTTGATACTGGGTCCAGTAAATAGTAGAAGACTTAAGGACAGTAGTATAGAACAGAGGGTAGGTTTCTGGTATTGTATAAACATAAATAACACATAAGGAAGGGAAACCCGAGGCCTGTAAACAGTAAATTAATATTAGACAAACATAAAGGTATGTTTTCAGGCACTCGTAAGAAATAAAGAAGTAGAACACTTGGACAACAGAAAAACAACAGACGTGAGTGGCTTACCCAGGGTTCGAACCCCGTACCTTCCGTACGACAACTCCGCCTAGCTATCAAGCGAATCACACTGACCCCACGGCCAGCTAGGCATCCCCAAAAAAGGATGCTTTGCTGACTATTTATCAGTACGAAACACACAAGATAACACCGGAAGTATACAGTGGGCAACTCAGCCCTTTAATGACGCAATCACTTCTGTTGTTCCCCTATTAACAGTATGTGTCAGTCCAAACAAGACAAAGACCTTGATACTGGGTCCAGTAAATAGTAGAAGACTTAAGGACAGTAGTATAGAACAGAGGGTAGGTTTCTGGTATTGTATAAACATAAATAACACATAAGGAAGGGAAACCCGAGGCCTGTAAACAGTAAATTAATATTAGACAAACATAAAGGTATGTTTTTCAGGCACTCGTAAGAAATAAAGAAGTAGAACACTTGGACAACAGAAAAACAACAGACGTGAGTGGCTTACCCAGGGTTCGAACCCCGTACCTTCCGTACGACAACTCCGCCTAGCTATCAAGCGAATCACACTGACCCCACGGCCAGCTAGGCATCCCCAAAAAAGGATGCTTTGCTGACTATTTATCAGTACGAAACACACAAGATAACACCGGAAGTATACAGTGGGCAACTCAGCCCTTTAATGACGCAATCACTTCTGTTGTTCCCCTATTAACAGTATGTGTCAGTCCAAACAAGACAAAGACCTTGATACTGGGTCCAGTAAATAGTAGAAGACTTAAGGACAGTAGTATAGAACAGAGGGTAGGTTTCTGGTATTGTATAAACATAAATAACACATAAGGAAGGGAAACCCGAGGCCTGTAAACAGTAAATTAATATTAGACAAACATAAAGGTATGTTTTCAGGCACTCGTAAGAAATAAAGAAGTAGAACACTTGGACAACAGAAAAACAACAGACGTGAGTGGCTTACCCAGGGTTCGAACCCCGTACCTTCCGTACGACAACTCCGCCTAGCTATCAAGCGAAGCCCACTGTATACTTCCGGTGTTATCTTGTGTGTTTCGTACTGATAAATAGTCAGCAAAGCATCCTTTTTTGGGGATGCCTAGCTGGCCGTGGGGTCAGTGTGATTCGCTTGATAGCTAGGCGGAGTTGTCGTACGGAAGGTACGGGGTTCGAACCCTGGGTAAGCCACTCACGTCTGTTGTTTTTCTGTTGTCCAAGTGTTCTACTTCTTTATTTCTTATGAGTGCCTGAAAACATACCTTTATGTTTGTCTAATATTAATTTACTGTTTACAGGCCTCGGGTTTCCCTTCCTTATGTGTTATTTATGTTTATACAATACCAGAAACCTACCCTCTGTTCTATACTAATGTCCTTAAGTCTTCTACTATTTACTGGACCCAGTATCAAGGTCTTTGTCTTGTTTGGACTGACACATACTGTTAATAGGGGAACAACAGAAGTGATTGCGTCATTAAAGGGCTGAGTTGCCCACTGTATACTTCCGGTGTTATCTTGTGTGTTTCGTACTGATAAATAGTCAGCAAAGCATCCTTTTTTGGGGATGCCTAGCTGGCCGTGGGTCAGTGTGATTCGCTTGATAGCTAGGCAGAGTTGTCGTACGGAGGGTACGGGGTTCGAACCCTGGGTAAGCCACTCACGTCTGTTGTTTTTCTGTTGTCCAAGTGTTCTACTTCTTTATTTCTTACGAGTGCCTGAAAACATACCTTTATGTTTGTCTAATATTAATTTACTGTTTACAGGCCTCGGGTTTCCCTTCCTTATGTGTTATTTATGTTTATACAATACCAGAAACCTACCCTCTGTTCTATACTACTGTCCTTAAGTCTTCTACTATTTACTGGACCCAGTATCAAGGTCTTTGTCTTGTTTGGACTGACACATACTGTTAATAGGGGAACAACAGAAGTGATTGCGTCATTAAAGGGCTGAGTTGCCCACTGTATACTTCCGGTGTTATCTTGTGTGTTTCGTACTGATAAATAGTCAGCAAAGCATCCTTTTTTGGGGATGCCTAGCTGGCCGTGGGGTCAGTGTGATTCGCTTGATAGCTAGGCGGAGTTGTCGTACGGAAGGTACGGGGTTCGAACCCTGGGTAAGCCACTCACGTCTGTTGTTTTTCTGTTGTCCAAGTGTTCTACTTTATTTCTTACGAGTGCCTGAAAACATACCTTTATGTTTGTCTAATATTAATTTACTGTTTACAGGCCTCGGGTTTCCCTTCCTTATGTGTTATTTACTTTTCCCAATAACAGTATCTAACTTTGGCAATGGGATTAAACATATTAATTCATAAATCATTTCTTACCACAAATTTCAAGAAATATAAACAAATGACGCTGACTTGCAAAGAAGTGGCCTCAGTTTCCCCTGCACTGCCCCAGACTGTGAATATTTCTTTATACTTAAGTTTAAATTTAACACAGCTGTTCTCAGCGTATTTGAATGAAAAATATATTCAAATGGCAATGAATATGGAAAGCCTTTTGCTAATATTTAGTAGCACTGGCCAATCGAAATCTTGCGACCACCAGAATTCAAATGCAGTTTTTGAAAAACTAAATTAATTCCAAACAAACTCTGCATCTGGTAGTCGATTGGCCAGTCTGCTTTAGTTATGCCAATACAAAAAGATGTTTCGTTTTGGATTACATTTTCCTACCGCTCCCGTGTCCCCCTATACTCTTTTTACCCAAGCGAATTTGAATGCACCTCAATGCCGCTATTTCTAAGCGGGCGTCCCCTACTAACGTTAAAAAAAAAACAAGCAGGAACAACAGTCTGTCTGGTCGTGCATCCGTAGACATTTAGTATTTTCTCAATAACATGGCTAATACTGGAACTATCATATTATTTAAAGAACATTCTTTCTCAGTGGACTCTAAGCTATATTACCATATAATTTTTATGGTCAGTTTCATATTGGTTTAGATTTTCAATTTTTCCACTGACAATCGTCAAATAAAATTGTGCACAAGACGGCCATCTTTCCCCCCTCTTTCACCTCTCGCTAGCATGTATTTTCAAATAACTACTTGTTTTAGTGACGTCAGTAATATTACCGTTAGGAGGAAAAAAATTGTCTGCGTGTTAGCCTCGTTGGCTTTGTTCCATCGTGTATATATGCATGGCAGAATGTGTCAAGCGAAGCGGGGTTTTGCGTGGCGGGGTAAGAATTTGCGTTAATTATAACTGTTGTCTCGTGTTACACTACCAAATTTGTAAGGATTTCTACTTACTACCAGCGTTAAAGTCAAATTAGTACGTTAATTCAGATAGTTATTTTGCGGCACACTTCCGCAAAATCGTTAATTTTAAGGCTGGGCTGCAGCAGAGCTGGCAAAATGTTAAATATTAGTAGTACGTTTTCGAAACCAAAACTAAAACGCGTGTTAGATTTTTACCGTGGGATCGTTCTATAGGCTTTAGCACTGCACAATAGGCAGCGTTGCTGGCGTGTGAGACCATCACAGTCAGACACAATCGGGCGGGTTTATTTATTATCATTTTATGACTAAAATCTTACTGAAATGAGCGATTATTCTCGCAGAATTTACTACACACCTTATACCTAATATCTCATAGGTTATTCCTGGCAAAAACTACTGTCGTATTTGCCCCAACATGCACCACACGACAGCTATAAATAGCGCGGTCACGAAAAACTAAAGTTCTGCTAGTCCCACGTTTGATGCCGAACTCCAACAGTCTCAGCCTTGTTGATTCATCCATTGCAGTGTCATTGTCCAGCAGGCGATCATTAATTGCCCTTAGTATCTCTCCCTTATCCATGTCCAGTGTCCCCACTATGGGTGCTCTAGAGGCCAGTCTGTCAGCTCTCTCATTGCCACGTACCCCTGCATGACCGGGACAGTAGATCCACGCTAGTTCTTCAATACTTGAGGATTCTGTTGATGTTTTCCATTCCTGCCGCAGCCATTCGTTCTGAACTTTCCGAAGCATGGCTTGAGAGTCTGCCAATATAACTGCCCTGGTTGATGGAGTTTCAGACAGCCACCTCAGTGCTGAAGTAACTGCCTCTACCTCCATCCTCATGCTGGAGGCTGTAGTCATGTAGGCTCCACTTTGTTCAGCGACGACCCTGCCCTTTATTCTCGCAGAGAAGCCCCGTCTCGATTTCTCACCATACACTACAGGCCCATCAGTGTACACAATGGCGTCATCATCCCCAGCATGATCACTTATCAGCTGATTAATCTCCAATTCTGCTTTTCCGTTGCACCAAGATCTGCACTCTCTGCCAAGGCTAGTGATGACTTGCTGGTAGTTTAACCAGTTCTCCCCTGACTTACTCCACTCTTCCCCTTTGGATGCATTTTCAACCCTGGTCACCTGATCAATCGTAGCCTCTGTCTGTGCCATCCATGACGTTCCCCTCTTGATTCTTGATCCTTTGATGTCAGCTACGTTCTCATGTAGGGTGTGTCTTTTGTCGGTGGTTACCCGCATATAGGCTTTTGCCTGGGCCATCGCACATTTGGATCTAATCGACAGCAATCCGAGCATGTATCTCATTGTCATAATGGGGGTATCACGCGTACAGCCCAAAACTAGTCGCATCCTTCATTTTGAATGCGTTCCAGTCGTTCACATTGTGACACTGACAGCGTGAGTATTCCTAGCCCGTACTCGATTGCTGAAATCATGAGCTGAGGATACAGGAGAAACAATAGTCTCTGTTCCAAGCGCGCAGCAGCCATTGTTTTTAATGCTGCCAGTCCTCGCTTGCACTTCTGTATGATCAGTTCGAAATGATACTTGAACGATAGCCTACGATCAAACGTTACTCTCAGATACTTCAGTTTGTCTTGCCTTTCAATGTTCTGCCCATTGAAAGTGATGTCTGGAAGGTCTGCTTTCACTATGGAGTTGTTCAAAGAGCACCACATCACACAGGCCTTGTTATGATTGACCCTTGATCCGCTTTCCTCACACCATGTAGAAACCGACTGTAGTGTCTCGTCACATATTTATCGTCAAATTTTAAAACTTTTTTCAGATTGGATTTTTGGAAACTTCAGTAGGTCCTGAGAAATAGAACTTTAACGTTTCTTTGTAAAAATAATAACCATAATATTTTCAGAAATTTACAACATTATTTGCAATACTTCAACATTTTGAGAAGATATCAAAACTCGGATATGAAAAAAGTTGTATTACCCAATGAAAAGTAATTGTGCCGAATCTCATGTTATTTTAGTAAGAAATACGTAAGTTGTAAGAGCCTTTGTAACATAAAACAGGTTCTGAGAAAATCTGAATTTTCTTCACAGGAAAAGGACAATTTATGAACGAAATAATATTTACAGAATTCAAAATACATCTACTTAGAATATGTTCTGACAAATGATTTTGACATATTTAGATCCCAATTTTTATCTGTGTGCTATTTTGACTTCAAATGCGCTGCAGCTCCACCCCTTAAAACAATCGGCTGGGTATTTTAAGCCGCCTCGTATTTATATGTGACTGTGCTGGCGTATGTGGTAATTGGTGGCATCATGATGGCGTTTCTGTTACGGTGGTGGATATGTTAACTCTATAGGTGCGATGTATCTATGTTGTCGTCGTGGCTGTGGCTGTCTCTCTCTCATCCTCGGTCATCATAAGAATGCAAAAGAAATGGTGGTTCTCAACAGTGGTCCTCCTTACGTTTTATGGCGAGATTCTTTCAGGCAATTAAAACTTCCAACAGAGAATTTTAAAAAAAAATTAAGTGTTGCAGAAAACAAAAAAGCCAACACGACATGGGGCAATGGAAACACTCTGCGTCTCCTACCAAGGAACATATTTCCAGGAATTACTGCCCAAAAGTAGAACCCGGAAGTGACTATCCATGAATTACTACCCAGAAGTACTATCCAGCCTAGACTCTTGGAATGCATTAATTCCGATAGTTCTTTGAACAACACCATTTCCTATTTCCTCTAATATATTTTGAGCGTGACTGTTGGCTGTTCCAACCCTTGTACTGTGCTTGGCTGTTCTGCTCTGTCTGATTTTATCATCCTCTAATCAATGACTTCCTCGAAATTCGTTACTGCAGTCTACGCCTACTTTCATCAGGAGGTCGAATCGATACGATCTTTGATGTGTCCGCAATCCTATTGCACTGGCGGGTTTTCTATTGTTTCCCCTTCTTCCTGCCTGTCTCTTAGCCTCAAACATAGCATTATTATTTCATCCTGCCTGTCTCTTAGCCTCAAACATAGCATTATTATTTCATCCTGCCTGTCTCTTGGCCTCAAACGTATCATTCTTATTTCATCCTGCCTTCTTATCATCTAGAATAGTTGTTGGTTAATCGTAATTTCTGTAATGTAATAAGCATAGTCGGCCGTAGGCCGATCCAACCCATTTGACAGACTTGGGCCCCGCGCTCGCAGGGACCCCGCACTCGAGCTCCCACCTCTAGCTGTGGAAAATATAATAGAACGAAAATTATTAATATATTTGAAATTAGATATAAGAAATATACGCAATTACCTCGTATTAAAGATAAAACAATATCTATATTTATCCACCTCATGTTGACATAAACGTGTTACAACAATACTATAATCTAAGTCCTGTTGGGGGAGGAAAAAAAGGGGGGGGGGGCAGAATGGTCCAAATAGGACCCTTCCAATTAGTAAGGCCGGCCCAGGACATGAGTATGTGTGTAACTAAATTATGTATTTTGGTTCATTTAATTTTTTACTGACATGATTGTTTTGAGTTCACGAATATGAGAGTGTATGTGTGTGTTTGTGTTTGCGCTGACATATATTCTGGTCTATTTTAATAACTGGAGAAGACTTCTTATTACAATGTAAATTTGTATCGAATATCAATAAATAACCTCAACATGTTTAAAAAAAAAAAGACCTTGTCTGCAGAACTGTGAGAGCATCACGTGCTGTGGCGCAGGCAAACTATGAAATGTTATTGTGCTTCGTGCGTTGAGCGAAAAAAATAATGAGAAAGGTGATCTAAGTAAGATAATACTTAAATTATTATACACATTGTTTAATGTTAACCTTAGTCACCATATACACTCGAGTCTAAGTCGATTCGACTATTAGTCGACCCCTAGATTTTAGGACTTAAAAGCGTCCAAAATGAAAGACCCAGTTATAAGTCGAACGAGTTTTTCGTCGATTCCGATTTCTCGCAGTGCACTGGAGTTTCCTTGACTTTCTGCAAATGTTCACTTTCAGCTTTAACGTTTCCGTTTAAAATGCTTGAAATCGCCCATTAATATGTAAAAGGCATTAAACGAAGTAACCTGGTCAACAGGGCGTGCTACAGCTGAAACTTGCGACTTAATAGGAGTTCAAACGCGTATTACTTAAGATATTTTGATAGAAACATTTAATGAAGTAGGAAGTTTATATCTGAATGATATTAGTGTGCGGCGATAATGGTGGGGGGCAACACGTAGCTGTTTCTTTAATTTTTTTTTTTTTTGTGTGCCTCGAATGTAAGTTGGGGGTACGTTTTTAAGGTCCAAAAAGGGAAAAAAAATGTATCGACCAATACGGTAACTCCTAAAGGAACTTTGTGGTTTTCACATGTTGATAAAAGGAAATTTTATGTCGCTTTGCGTTTTCATATAGTGTTAAAATTTAAAGGTCAATTTTTACTATTTTTTTTTTTTTTCATCATGTGACGTATTCTTTCCAGAACGTTGTCTCCATTACAGCTGCTCTGAACGCATCACGATTCTGGGCAAGTCGACCTGCATCAGCCAAAGACAAGTTCAGACTCTCTGTGATGTCCTGGGTCCACCGTCGTCTAGGTCGACTCCTTCCCCTTTTTCCAGGGACCATGCCTTCCATCACTGTTTTTTCCAGGCTATTATGTCTTTTTATATGACCGAAAAATTTCAGCTTCCTTATTGCGATGGTATTTAGGAGCCAATGTTCCTGTACGTTTAGTGAGTGCAGTACTTCTCTGTTGGTCTTTTTTTTCTGTCCAGGGTATTCTCAACATCCTTCTGTAGCATTTCATTTCGAATGATGTAATCTTTTTTGCAACTGTTTTATTGAGTGTCCAAGTCTCGCAGCCGTATGTTGCTACTGGGAATATACATCCTCTGATCAGTTGTAACTTTGTTTCTTTGCTTGTGCCTTGCCATAGGTTTTTCATCTGTATTAGTTTATGTGAAGCAATTGCAAGTCTTCTTTTAATTTCTACTGCGCAGTCGCCAGAGCTGTTGATGATTGATCCTAAGTATTCGAATTCATTAACACTTTCCAGTTCTTCGTTATCAATTTCAATTTCTGGTTTGGTCTTTACTTTGTCTGTTGTCAATACTTTGGTCTTCTTGGTGTTTAGGTATAGATTCTGGGCCTCGCTGTGTTTTTTGGTGGACAGAAGTAATTGTTCAAGTCCTTCTGGGTTGGTCGATAGGAGGACTGTGTCGTCAGCATATCTGATTTCCGGGATCTGGTACCCGCCGATGTTAAATGAGTCAAACTCTGTGTGTTCTTGGTCATCTCTTACATTTCCCATGATATTCTCGGCATAAATGTTAAACAGGTAAGGGGAAAGGGTACAGCTTTGTCTTACTCCTTTCTGTACTTCAAACCATTCTGATGTTTCCCCCTCTATTCTTACGGCTGCCTGTTGTTCTTGGTACAGCAGTGCGATGAGTTGTATAAGGTGGTTTGGAAATCCCATAATAGCCCATAACTGCTGATGTTGTACACAATCGAAAGCTTTGGTGTAATCAATGAAACAATTATGTAGGTCAACGTTGAATTCTCTACACTTTTCTATGATGATCCTCATGTTGAATATATGATCTCTAGTGCCTCTACCTGGTCGTAAACCCGCCTGTACTTCGTTTATTTCTGTTTCTAGCTTTTGTTGCATCCTTTTCATTATGATTTGTAATAGTATTTTGCTGACATGGCTTATAAGAGCTATAGTTCTGTAGTTTGTGCACAGTTTCAGGTTGCCCTTTTTTGGCAAGGGTATGTAAATTGATCTTTTCCATTCCTTGGGCCAAATTCCACTTTTTTTTTTTTAAAGAAGGTAAAGTTGAATTTGCAACAACAACAAAAAAAAAAAAGTGAGGATTAACAAAATATCAAATTGGGACAATATAACAAAAACCTAGTTCAAATATACCGGTCTCTAAAACTGGACTCGTAACGATAAACTGGAGAAATCGGCGCTGAATACTGGCCTCTCGTCTTATAAGAGTTAATGTCTTAGCTTGAGTGTCAGATTTAATGATCACGATATCCTGCTTACAAACATACACGTATTCAGGTAGGATCATGATATCCTGCTTACAAACATACACGTATTCAGGTAGAATCATGATATCCCGCTTAGAAACATACACGTATTCGGGTAGGATCATGATATACCGCTTATTGACATACACGTATTCATGTAGCATCATGATATAGCGCTTACAAACATACACGTATTCAAGTAGGATCATGATATTCCGCTTACAAACATACAAGTATTCAGGTAGGATCATGATATACCGTTTTCAAACATACACGTATTCGTGTATGATTAAGATATCCCGCTTAGAAACATACAAGTATTCAGGTAGGATCTTGATATCCCGCTTAGAAACATACAAGTATTCATGTAGGATCATGATATTCTGCTTACAAACAAACATATATCCACATAGGATCACAATATGCTATTTATAAACAAAGAGATATACATACAGGATAAAGATATGCCTCTTACAAACATACAGACATATTATCACCATATACCGCTCACAAACATACAGATGTACATATAGAAGGATAACTACAACATCTTCTTCTTCTTACACTCTCAGACGTCTACTTGAATGTTTTCAAAGAAAGCAGTAATCATCTTGAGGCTATTCGAATCTCCGTAGAGCTTGCCCACGAATGGCAATAGGCACTTTCTCTGTTCCGCATATGTTGGGCATTGTTCGAGCAGATAGCTACATGACTGTTACAAACATATACATATACGAGTACTTATAGAATTATGATTTGTGGCTTAAAACACAGAGGTATACAGACTGGAAACACGGCCTGTAGAAATGTGTGTCATTGTCAGCAGACACCAAATGGGGTTTTGTAACTATTTTAAAATGTGAAAGATTGGATTCCTGTTCAGGTTATATCTCAGCAGTAGGCAACACGGGAGCTTCGGGGATCTACTTTAGAAACATCGAACTCTAAAGACCTACCTGCATAAAGCATGTGTTGGAACGTTTATTTTTAGTTGACAAGTCGTAAGCTGAGATAATACTTCAAGCTTGGATTATTGTCGCATAATGTCCACTGACTTAAACTTTGTCAGTATAGGTCGGGCTTACAGGTAGCCGACAAAAATGTCAACGCGAATGATAGTGTGTGGTGGGGTCAAACAGTTAGACCCAATGTCAAAATATACCCAACAGCAATAACAGGGTCGTTGACCAACGTCTAAGTATCATATAGTTGATCCATTGGCTGGTGTTTTAGGTTTCAATAACATTCTTTATTTCAACGGAGACGAAGACGATAAAACGTGTAGAGTAGACATACTCTGACATTGACAGTTGCATATTGAATCAAGCATGTAGAGCGTTAACATAATATTAATGTCCAATTTGATTGGCCTCGTAAATAATCTTGTAGTTTATTGATTCCCTTCTTATAACATGTTCGAGACGCCGGATACATATTTTACTGGACATACAACAGTGCATTTAAATTCGAATATAGTCCAGCAGAGGATCCGGATACACTAGTGGCCGGCCATCAAGAACCGTGCCGAAGCCCTACCTAGAATCTTGCTGAGAACTTATAACATTAGTATCGTGTTCAGATACTAGTAAAATGAGCCATGACTTGGCTAATGCTATCACTTCACCCTGGAAGGTAGCCTAACATTGAATACTTAAATCTTCCCGTAATAAGGGACTACTAGAACAGAAGAACGTCTGTTTTCATTCACCGGCATTTTGGATCTCTTTGCGTCAATGCTGTCTGGCAACAAAGCAAACACTCTCGCACCAAGTTGTGCTCCTTAGTGCAACCACTGACACGTAATTAATTAAACATATATTTACTCAGATGCGCACACATAGTGCATCTGTCACAGTTAGACATGCATCTAGCTATGTTAAGTCTCGCACACATAGCTCCTATGAGAAAAATAACTTAACAGCATGTCTGATTTTAAGTTACGTAGGATTTGTTTGAAATCTGGAATAAATGCAGCCTAAAGGTAAATATGATCCGTGTCGGACATTCTGGTTCCAGCACTTCCACCGAAAGAGCGACGGAAAATGCAAAATAAATTATACTATACCGAATGCTCTTCACTTAAAGAAATCGCTATCGTTATCCTGTCGTATTAGTTTATGAAAGATGAAAATTTTAGGTAGCTAAGTTTGTGGGTTTTCTCTGGTAACACAACAAAATCCCGAGGATACAACCCTTTACATGCCGGCAGTAGATGGCGAGTCCGAAATTTATATAACTTAAAAATTCTTTGTATTTTCTTTCTCTGTCACCTAATGATCAACAAAATCATGTGCTGGGATCTACCAATATGCGCGATCGACCGCCTGACGATCCCTGGTAAATATCTTCAGCTGGACTGAGGCTCTAGTGAACCTCGTTATTTATTAACGTACCATTTATTATATATTATTTTTCCTGTCTTCTTCTTTTTCCGTCTTCTTCTTCTTTCCTTCTTCCTGCTCTTCTTACCTTCTTCTTGCCTTCTTCCTGCTCTTCTTGCCTTTTTTCTGCTCTTCTTGCCTTCTTCTTGCCTTCTTCTTCCTGCTTTTCTTGCCTTCTTCCTGCTTTTCTTGCCTTCTTCCTGCTTTTCTTGCCTTCTTCCTGCTCTTCTTGCATTCTTCCTGCTCTTCTTGCCTTCTTTTTGCCTTCTTCCTGCTCTTCTTGCTTTTTTCTTCCCTTCTTCTTGCTCTTCTTGCCTTCTTCTTGATCTTATAGTCTTCTTTTTGCGCTTTTCCTGCTCGTCTTGCCTTCTTCTTCCCTTCTTTCTGCTTTTCTTGCCTTCTTCTTGCCTTTTTCCTGCTCTTCTTGCCTTCTTCTTGCACTCTTCTTGCCTTCTTCTTTTCTTCTTCCTGCTTTTCTTGCCATCTTCCTTCTCTTCTTGCCTTTTTCCTGCTCTTCTTGTCGTCTTCTTGCCTTTTAATTTCGTGAAAGAATTTAAAAAAAAGAAAAATAGACCAAAGTATATGTTATATACTGCGTTATCTGTCTGGAAGAATACTGTGTGTTCAGGCCTTCCTTAAGTTACTGTTCTTGCTGCCGCACAGCCAAATGACCTAACTGACGTGCGATAAGTTCGCGAGTAAGAACATAAATATGGCTAAAGTATCTAAATCAATTAAAATTGAGCATGCCAAACAAGTTTCCGCTCCTGAAGCAAGATATTCAGTTCTCCGCGTTGGAGACACCGTGGATATAAACCAATCCAGAGACACCTCAAGGTATTCCCCGACGGCGGACCCCAGACACCTTTGGGCTCACGGACATGGGTACCATAGCCGTAGTCGGTTAAACCTTCACGAGGCGCTCAGGACGTCTGCCTACAGGAAGCGACTGATACTTGCCAAGTTGTCCACTAGATCTTGGCCGGCCTTATCCTCCAATCGGTAAGTTAGAAAACCGTTTTCTCTCTCTCTCTCTCTCTCTCTCTCTCTCTCTCTCTCTCTCTCTCTCTCTCTCTCTCTCTCTCTCTCTCTCTCTCTCTCTCTCTCTCTCTCTCTCTCTCTCTCTCTCTCTCTCTCACGTCTATTAATTTATATTGTAACATCCATGTATTTCAGTCCACTATATATAGTATAGATCGTTGTTAATCTAATTGTTTCATCTTTCAGCACGTTAACTACATCATTGATGTGCGGTGAATTTTAACTTGTCAATTGGTGGATTGTTGCGGCACCTCTTTTTCTCATTGTTCTCTTCAATCGGTTTGGTTGCGCATTTAAAAAAAAAAAAATTAGTTATGTACAGCCCTGAGTCCATAAGTATACCGTAAAGATAATTTTTTTTTTTAAATTTTATTGGCACGGAAGGCAATAAACAACAACGTTGTTTCTTTCTGTTTGTTCAAATCGAAGTACCCCAGACCTTTTCTTTCAACTCAAACAGCTGAGTGAAAAGGCCCTTGAGTATAAAGGTGAATGGCACCTTTGTTTCTTGGATATGTAAAAGGCTTTTGACAAG
Organism: Oreohelix idahoensis; assembly: GCA_024509875.1. Lineage (NCBI taxonomy): Eukaryota > Metazoa > Mollusca > Gastropoda > Stylommatophora > Oreohelicidae > Oreohelix > Oreohelix idahoensis. Next base: position 144,941 of record JAMPIV010008493.1, on the reverse strand, counting down.
GTCCCCTAGTGCAAACTTTGGGACTGCTTGGCACGGAAGAACATTCTGATTCATGCTATACAGAGCTTCTACAAGTCTTGCAGAAATTATGTGAGGACGGCAAACCATAAGTCAGAGTAGTTCAGGACCACCACTGGTGTAAGACAAGGTGATATCCTGTCACCTTATCTTTTCATACTCCTCATGGACGATGTCATCAAGGCATGTAAGGGAGAGTACAAGAAAGTATTCAGTGGGGTACTGGAAAATGAGACAAGATTTACATTTCAGAGCTGGCATTTACCGATGATGTTGCCCTGATTGCTAAATTTGCTGACACATATCGTGTTTCATAAACAATGCTTGCTATTTCTGGCATGGTTAAATTAAAAAAATATGAAGATGAAAATATAACTATGTTTTGTTTAAGTAGATGACACAGAGGAATGAAGATCTTACTTGTGCTAACACCTGTATTATAAAGACGAATATGCAAAAATAGGATGCAGCTGATGGGAAAAACGAAAGCATAAAGCTTAGGGAAGAAGTGAGACAATATTTGGTGCACAAGTTGAAGGGATATGTAAGACAATCTTTTAAACAAAATTTAAAAAATACCAAACAAGCAAACAAAAAACACGAAAGTAGTCAGTGGCGTATCGAGCGTTTTTAGGGCTCGGGGCGGAGCCAGGAAAAATGTGCCCAGTTCACCGCTACATAAAATACATGCTCATTTTGTAAACAAATCAAAGTTTAAAGAACTATATAAAGCTCTGCCGTGAATTTAGAACTATATGAAGAACAACAGTATGAATTATTGGAGAAAAAAAAATAAATTTAAGAGTTAATTATACACAACAGAAAAGAAATAAACCGCTGCTTTTAATAAGCTTTTTATTTACAGTAAAAACAGTCCCCTGCAGATATCCATTTTTCTACTACAGGTTGATCTTTCATAGCTTCATTCATGCAAATTTATCAATTATGTGATCAAAATCAATATTCTCCATACTTTTTCTTTCAATACTAAGAAGCGCCAGATTACTCAGACGTCCCTGTCCCATCTTCTTCTTCTTCTTCTTCCGTCCTTAGCCACCAACCGACGAAGCAGTCCGTGGCCAGTACGCCTAGTGGCGTCTTAGGGCAACAACAAATTGATCAATCTATCGCTTCCACCACGCCTATGGCGTCTTTGTGGGACAACAACAGACCAAACAATCTATCGTTGTTTCCGTAATCAGAGTAACTAGCAAGCAGGTGATCAGCCCACTGTGCGAAGTTTTTACGGGACGGGGTAAACAGCCCCATGCCCAACCCTCCTTAGTCGCTTTTTACGACATGCATGGTAGGGTGCAGTGTTACTATTCTTTGCTCCCCTTTCGGGCCCCGGTAACACACGGGTGTCCCTGTCCCATAGACGTTCGTAAATACGAAAGAATATGTTTTATTTTGCAAGATAGAACGCTCACAACTGACTGCTGAAGTAGAAATCGTTAGCAGAATTAGCAGTGCTATGCGTAAGTTTGAGAATACTTCATTTCCGTAAGAGACCACAAATGAAAGTAATACGAAGCTAATAGACAATATTTTGAATACATAACACACAGTTCACAACATATTGTTCTACTGGCTGCTGCTACAGGCTGAGTAAGGAACACTGTTCTTGGAACAGGGAACACCGAAACTGAACCAAAAAATCAGACTGCGCCAGTAGCGGTAACGTGATGTGCAGCTTCCGTACAACATGGGCTTCGGGAAGAGATAAGTAGAGTATAAGTTTTCTGCCTACGAAAGAACGTTCAGCTGGTCACTAACAGAGATGTAGATAGAAGGGTGATGACACTTCTATTACAAAGGGAGTCTTCACAAGATATTCAGAATAAGCAGGAACAATACTGCTTTGGCTGGGTATGTTAACTCTGTAATTCTGCCAACGCTTTTGTGAAGGACTTAAGCATTTATTACTTTCAGCTCGTTTAAGCCCCCACCCCTGATTTACTCAGTGGAATTATATTATTTTAGTATAGCTCTGTTTAGAGTGTGTGTAGTAAATTGACTGAGACAAACATGCAGTAACTTTAAAATGATTAAATCGAAGTTAAATTTGTAACATTACAAATAACCAAATTTAATAATCACTTTAGGTTTTAACAGTTGGAAATAATTTGAATAGTTATGTATCAAGAAAAGTTATCCTCACAGTCTTTAGGGAATATGAGATATTACAAGAAGTTAAAGTGGCAGCATATATTTGAACTTAGCTGCCAATACGGTTCTGCTCCTTCTTATGGGTTGGTTTTTTTCGCTCTGCTCGCGCTCGTCTCTGATCAAGGTTGTCGGTGGTAGCTCGTTTCCCAGAAACGTCAAGGAGAGTCTTTCACGTGCGTCCTTCGTCTTAAAGCTTAGGTCACGGTTCCCTTCTTGTTCCAGAGATAGTACTTTCCGCTGGTACCACCAATAATTATGGTAAACAAATAGAACGAAACGCTCTTCTGGGTATGGCGTTTTCCACCCCATAGTTATGGGTTCCTATCTTCCCATACCACCATCCCAATTACTCAGACTTTACCCTCGATGAGAATTAAATGTAATCCCTCGGGATAAAATTTTCTTTACATTTAAATAGAATAGCTTTCGTAGTTACTTTATATTTAAATGAAAAGGTTAATAATACAGATAGAGTCTGTTTACATATACACCTCCACTGATTGAAATTGTTCACAATATAAATTGAATATGTTTTCATTTATGTTTTACACTGATTGAAAAGTTTGAAATTTCCATTACTTTAAAATGAATATTTCCATATCGACATTTACACTGGTTTAAAGCTTGACAACTTACATTAATTTTAAAGTGACTATGTCTATGGGGACATTTACACTGCTTTGAAAATTAAATGTAAGTATTATACTTAGAATGTACATCATTTTTTTCATCTTTCCCTCCTTGCTCCATAGGGAACCTGGAACTACTTAATGCTTTTAGCTCTCTTTACGAAACTATCAATAAAGCAATCATTAGCCCGTGCAGTGCTGGTTCATGAACTAATAATTCTAGATACTGAGGTTGCCAGCCTCAAATGACTTGGGCGCCCTTAGCAATTGTCACACATTAAAATTCACATGGTAATATATATATATATATATATATATATATATATATATATATATATATATATATATATATATATATATATATATATATATATATATATATATATATATATATATATATATATATATATATATGTTAGTTCACATGTTAGTAATGAAACATAGAATTAAAAATGCACTACTTACGCCAATCTTGGCTCACAAACGTTTTTGCTCAGAGGACTTAAAAAAGGCACTGGCAGCTTCCTTCTTTCACGTGTACTGGGGGTCGTTAATTTTAACTAATTCCCTCTGACTCCGTGTCTTTCTTCAGTTTTCTAGTCCCGGTGTTCCTTATTAAAATGTAGAGATTTCCTGTGCTTTGTAAGTCTTATTTGGTTCTCCAATAAAAGGACCGGTTAAAAAAAAGGAATTATGAATCTAGTCTTCACTCTGGCGAGGTCTGATGTTGTCTTGGCGAGCGTGAAATTCACGGTGAAATAAAACTGCGAAATGGTCAGACTATATTCCTATCTTCCCACGCATTGTTGTTATGAATCTAATCAGAAAGATCCAATCATTTCAAACCATGCAGATATAGTGTGATTGTTTCAAAAAAATTCCACGTGAAATAAGGTGCGTGAAGCAAATGTTCACGTATTACAATATATGGACATCTGGGGCCTTGCATACACTCTTGCAAACATATTTGTAGACTCATATTGTCTCAAATGTAATAAATCCATGATTACTTTTAAACAAGTGACCGGAAGCGATTATGTCACACTTGTCTGCCCACATGTGTCACACAGACAGTAATCTCGTTATCTGTCGTATGAGTACGCTAAAACTCCGTGTCTGCCCATCTGGATTAACAAACGAGTCGTCTTATCAGCGGTTCAATCTAAACACGCCGGCGACTATCTTATCTCAGTTGCTCACCGCAAGCTAGGATGACCGGGTAACAAACAGGTGACATCACAGAGAGGAGTGTCAACAAATGTTTGCACCTACAAAATATTTGCCACACAAGCAGAAAAACAAAGAAAGAAAGAAAGAAAGAAAGAAAGAAAGAAAGAAAGAAAGAAAGAAAGAAAGAAAGAAAGAAAGAAAGAAAGAAAGAAAGAAAGAAAGAAAGAAAGAAAGAAAGAAAGAAAGAAAGAAAAGTGCGACAATTGAGAGCAAATAATAAAATTCAGTACCACAAATGTACCGATACTGCTGGAGTGAAACAAAGATCACGAAGAAGTCGTCCATTTCGTCACAGTGATCATATAGCCAAAAAAAGATGAACATTTTGGATTTGAAGACGAAAACAAAGATTATGGAATTGGCTGAGACAGACAAGAATCGAGTGCGTTAATATAGGACATAAATGGTCGCAGAGAAATGACGTAACTTGTTGGCGCCCCTCCTGCGACGCCCGAGGCGGCAGCTCTCTGCTTCCCCCCCCCCCCCCCCCTCCTTTTTCTACGCAACTGGAAGAAATGAGATAATAATTGGTGCAAATGAAGCTGAGGGGAAATGTAAGACAATTTATGAAACAAACATCAAATTTTAAAAAAAACAAAAGAAAGCTTTGGGGCAGTCTTTGGTGTATATGAAGCTGACAGAAGATATAAGGCAATATTTAAATTAAAAAAACCTGAGAGAAAAGTGAGATATGTTTTGATTATTTTCTCTGTCTTTTGGTTTTTTGCCGACATCCAAGTTAAACATCTATTTATAGGTACAGATGTAGGCGAATAGACACCTGTGACAGAAGATAAACGAGACGAACCCTAAACATGTGTCACGTGAGTCGGAGTAGACGGTCCGAGAAAGTATATTTGTTCCAAGCGTTGGTGTTACGTACAAATATGTGATAGGTAGTCCTATAGTAACTGCTGTTGTAGGGGACATAAGTGTTAGAGACTTCACTATACTAGATCCAGCTTTATGAGGTGGGGTGATCAGTCCACTATCTCCTTTCCTTTGCCTACCCTAATTCAAGATCAGAGTCATGGAACTATTTAAAGCTTGGTAGACTGGCAATAATGAATCAAATGTTTTTGCCATTTCGGAGTTTATATCATCATCATCATTTGCTTCTTGGCTGTCCACGGAGAATGGAGCCACCACTGGAGATGCCCCTCTTGACCAAGAATATTTCAAACCATGTGTCTTTTACAACCGTGGTTTCTGTAGCAACGTGTTATACATAATGACATTGCCAGCCCCAAGCACAAATTTTTATTAGCACCCTTTTACAGCCTGTCTAAAATAGCAGTAGTCCTTTTATTTCTTTATCTTCTTAAAGACACCCGGGGGCCACACGGGGGTGGGGGGGGGCACACAGGGGGCCACACGGGGGCAGCGTTTACATGGGGAAGTGTAATGGTTCTCAGCATTTTTTTTAATAATAAAATTTTGCCTCGTTTTGGCGAGGCGCGTCCCGTTCAACCTAGTCGGTTATATTAGGGCGCATGTCCAAATATAAAAGACCTTTAGTTCTGGATATTAGGTTAGGTTCTCAAGTCTTTTTTTACCACCACAATACCCAAATTTCACAGTTGTTGAGTCTAGCGACCCATGCGATGAATATATGAATTCAGCCAAAGGCATGTTGCTTAAAACCTCGACTGACGTAACCCATCGCATTGTTGCCCTCGATTAAATAGCTTGAGAATCATTGACCTAACATATTTAACGATGTAGATCGACAACGCGGCAGAGGTTACCAACGTTCAGCTACTGTCTTCAAAGACAACTTTAAAAAATACACCGTTATATTTTGGACTCTGAGCTAAACGTCTACAGGTGGCTACTGTCGATTAAAGCTTCCAACTTTATTTTGATTGAATTCGATGAAGCGATCACGTTCACACTGAAGATTGTATAGTGGTGCCAATATTTACGCAAATGGGAACAAGCCCTGACGGTTATGATCGAGATTCCCATTTTGTCCTCAATCACCATAAACATATTTCCAAAACTAAATATGTAATCTTACGTTTATACGCGCAACACAAAATAAAACAAGTTAACACAAAACCGACGTTTTAGGAACCACTTGTATTATTGTAGTTACATGCACTAAACATATTTGTATAAGTTTAAACACTAAAGTAAAACTCACGTGAAAGTTTGTCATTGCTAAAGCTATATGGAAAACAACTCCTCACTAATTTAGTTGAATAAAAATAAATAATTTTTAAAGCACATTACCATTTGTCATCACAAACTTCCCACTTTAAACACAAAATAGTCTGTTTTCACAATTCATTATTTCCCTTTAAAAAAAAAAAAAAACTTGCGCTTAAAGTTACTACCACTTTATTTTAGAATGTTTTCATTATTATATTAAATCGGCTGTGCCAACGCAAATTAAAACTTGATAAATTAAATGTACTAAGAAAGGGAGCTGAATTCAAAGTTTCAAAAATCTACGATGAGTAGTAGAACATTGTGATTTTGAGCGTCAAAGATTTAAAACGTCCAAATAAGGGGGCTTTCAAGGTAATAAAAAATGTGTGTGTGTGTTTTTTTTTTTTTAAAATAAAGACTTCTGAGCAATCTAGCACACATAAGGATTAATTTTTTTCTGGGGGGGGGGGGGGGGGGGGGGGGGGGGATTGGCTGAAACAGGAAGCCTCCCTCTAAATACGCCACTTATTGCTTACAGCGATGACGTCAATATCGTGCAGTATTCGCTGGTCTTTTCTGTTAACTTTTAAATGACGTAATGGTTTTCTCATGTTTGATGCAATACGTTTTCTTTCTCTTTGAGTTGTCGTATAGTTTATATAGTTTAAAAGTATGGTAATGTTATGCTAATATTATGGTAATGTTATGGTAATGTTATGCATAGTAGTGAAGGAAATTAAATGAGATTGAATAACATATAAAATTGGTAGAAAACTAAATAAAAACTTCCTGTTACAAGAACCTGGGAAAATCAGCCAAATCATAGCCTCTCGTCCTGTAAGAGTTAATTTTGTAATACAGTTTTTGTGTACAGATGTCCCCGCCCCCCGAGGTTCCCGGGGGGTCTCTGATGAGATAAAGAAGGAATAGAACTTATATTACATGGCGACTAATATGAGGTTGTACATGAGGCCGACAACCTTGTACATGAGGCTGACAACCGTGTACATGAGGCTGACAACCTTGTACATGAGGATGACAACCTTGTACATGAGGCTGACAACCTTGTACATGAGGCTGACAACCTTGTACATGAGGCTGACAACCTTGTACATGTGGCTGACAACCCTGTACATGAGGCTGACAACCTTGTACATGAGGCTGACAACCCCGTACATGAGGCTGACAACCCCGTACATGAGGCTGACAACATTGTACATGAGGCTGACAACCGTGTATCTGAGACTGACAACCTCGTATCTGAGGCTGACAACCGTGTACATGAGGCTGACAACCTTGTACATGAAGCTGACAACCGTGTACATGAGGCTGACAACCTCGTACATGAGGCTGACAACCGTGTACATGAGACTGACAACCGTGTACATGAAACTGACAACCTTGTACATGAGGCTGACAACCTTTTACCTTAGGCTGACAACCTTGTACATGAGGCTGACAACCTTGTACCTGAGACTGACAACCTTGTACCTGAGGCTGACAACATTTACATGAGGCTGACAACCTTTTACCTGAGACTGACAACCTTGTACCTGAGGCTGACAACCTTGTACATGAGGCTGACAACCGTGTACATGAGACTGACAACCTTGTACATGAGGCTGACAACCTTGTACATGTAACTGACAACCTTGTACATGTGACTGACAGACAACCTTGTACATGTGACTGACAACCTTGTACATGTGATTGACAACCTTGTACATATGGCTGACAACCTTATACATGAGGCTGACAACCTTGTACATGCTACTGACAACCTTGTACATGAGGCTGACAACCTTGTACCAGAGGCTGATAACCTTGTACCTGAGGCTGACAGCCTTGTACATGAGACTGATAACCTTGTACATGAGGCTGACAACCTTGTACATGAGGCTGACAACCTTGTACATGTGACTGGCAACCTTGTACATGTGACTGACAACCTTGTACATGAGGCTGACAACCTTGTTCATGTGACTGACAACCTTGTACATGTGACTGACAACCTTGTACACGAGGCTGACAACCTTGTACATGAGGCTGACAACCTTGTACAGGAGGCTGACAACCTTGTACAGGAGGCTGACAACTGCAGCAAGAGCATGTTCATGATTGGTACAGGCTTCATTTAAGAGGACTAGCTTCACTGGCCGCCCCAAGTACCATAAGGAGGCAAAAGGAACATGATGATGATACATATGTCCACCACTCTAAGACCCGACAACCCAATTTCAGTGAACAAACAATTTAAATACAACAACCTTACTGGAAATATGCATGTCTTAAACTGACATATGCAGTGGGTTGTCCATAAGGTTACCACACTCATCGTCTTAAAAAAAAAAAAAGTTTGAAAAAAGAACAAACAACCATTGCAAAAGTTTTTGTATTGATTTTTATTTGTCCAGGCTTTGTACAAGGAGGCTTTCGGCATCACTGCCCAATGTTTATTAGCCACGCCAAGCATAGATAGTCCGAATGCAATTATTATTCTTACTAGCAATAACCCGTCAAATTTGACAGGTTTTTAATTATAGTGTGTTGTTTCTGTTTCATGTCGAACCACCACCAAGTTATTATTATGGATCATTTTGATCCATAATAATAAGTTTGCAATACTTTAAATTAAAATGTTGTCTTGACGAAACAATCAAAACCTTACATTTTAAGGTTATGTTTAAGAAAATTGATGAGTTAAATCCGTTTCCCGAATGAAACTGGACCGAATAGTATCTTGATTGTTGATTTAATCTGCATCTCCCGCACCTTCCTGTCTCCAGTTCATGTACTGTTTATCAATTGTGTTGTTGGCTTCTTTCCATAATCAAACTGTTCATGCACACCGTCATTTGCGCACTTTTCTATTTTCGTGAGAGTACATATAATAGAAACAATACAATTATTGTCTAACTTTCAACCACAGTTCCACCCCTTAGGTGTGGTTGAAAGTTAATGTACTCTCTCGAAAATAGAAAAGTGCGCAAAGGACGGTGTGCATGATGTGATCGACCGACCGACGTACTTACGACGTGAATTATGGTATTGGATTCCTCGTCCGTCCTGAAAAGGACGTTGGTTGCGTTGTGTCGTCGTTTACCGCGAAGCTGCGATATTTGCGCCTTTCGGCCCGACACATATGACTTCAGCACGTCATTTTTTGGGACCGGGTTTGTCTTCCCTCTTCGATCCCTACTCTCTCGGCCAGACTGCAGTGATGCAGCCAGTTTCCAGGACCACAACTTGGAGGTGGAGTAGAGTCTTGGTCAGCTCTGGCTCGCTGACCCTGACGCAAGCAATCAAGTTATGAGTCGCTGCATTCATCTCTTTTGCTGCGTCTTCGGCTCCGTCCGAATGCAAGACATTTTTTTCCTGACTATAGATGTACGTGGGAGAGTGTTTGCAACGCAGGAAAGAGATTATATATCAGCATTAATGATTACGGCACATGTTCATGTTACAATAACTGTTATTGCTTCCCGTAGTTGGGGAAAGGGGGGGGGGGGGGGGGAATCGAACAGACAAAAAGATTCGTCCCATTGCTGCCTCAGGCAACTCGTAAAAGCGGCTAAAGTAAGATTGAGCATGAGAATGGAAGCCACTTTGTGTAAAATAAACCACCACTCCTGGAGGGTATGCTTTGATGTTGGTTTCCTGTAAGTGAGTCAGCTACAGTGGTGGTTGCATGTTCGGTCAGGAGGGAGGGAGGGGGGGGGGGATGTTTGAATAAACTGATATAACTATAAGTGTTCGTGTAACGACAAGTCGTAGATATTAAAAAGGTAACATTAGTTACATAAGAGATATTGCCGTAGGGTTGTTAAGTGTTAGATTGGTTTGGTTTGTTTTAAGGGACATCTTCATTGCACACGGACTGACCCATCAGTGCTCGGATCTCTTCCCTTAGATCATACCAGGAGAATCTCATCACAGTGTGAGAACTCCGTAGCACCGGCGAGTATCCCAAAGTGTATATATGTGGTGATATGGGAGAAGGAAGGATAGATAGAAGAAATAAAAAGAGAGTACCAATCTCTTCCAGTGTCTTTTGGCTCGCTGTAGGTGATAGTCCGACACTTGTAGGAAGAAATGTTTCAGGAGACTGAAATTTTAACTCTTTCTCAGTTAAGTCAAGAAGCAAATCCCATCAAGGATCCTGAGAGTAGGTTAGATCTTCAGCCACACTTCTCCTGAGGTACTGATATGGCTCATGAGACCCCCAGCTGGTAATTAAGACATTGATTAACGAAAACAGTTAACTACCAAGCAATACAGAACATTTAGTGAAAAGAAAGAAACAACAGTGACATTCTTTTCAATGAATATATATATATATATATATATATATATATATATATATATATATATATATATATATATATATATATATATATATATATATATATATATATATATATATATATATATATATATATATATATATATATATATATATATATATATATATATATATATATATATATATAATAGACCGAGCTATATTGATTACAGATAAACGAAAGAAAGAAAAAATAAATATTTATATCTATATGGTAATATGTATACAGTACTGAGTAAAGGGAGATAAAAATAGTCTACACAAAAGGTATGGTAATTATTAGGGTACCCTTCACAATGGCTGAGGTGTATGTCCTAATTGTAATCACTGACTGGTATGACACAATATCTTTTAATGTTTGGTCCTTTTTTAGAAAGAACTTAGCATGAATGTTGCTGCTGCTGCTATGACTTCCCAATATCACTGCAAGTTGTCTCCCCTGGCCATGTTGCTGGAGCAGTTCGTAGCTGTATACTGCAAGGTTTCACTGCACAACTGAGAGTTGACCTGCGTTCGTCACCACCAGGGAGCTAGGAGATACATACAACGGAACAATCTATTTAGCTCTCTGGTTAGAGGCATTACTCTCCTGAGTGTGGTCTATAAACCAGGCTCAGATATCAGTCATATTATTACAAAATGACATAGACCAATGTTGAGCGCCATTCTTCGAGCTGCAAACATATAATATTAATAGGGTAGGGCATACCTGTATCATCACCTGTTGTAAAGGCATACAAAGATCATTCAACGATAAATATATGCATTCGATAAAATATACAACCATTAAATAAAAGATGAGGGCAGGGTAGTGCATACGCATTCTGTGAAACAACCTGAAGGACATCAAAGGCATACAAAAATCATATAACAGTAAATATATGAATTCTATAAAATATACAACCATTACATGAAAGTATGTGCATAAAAGAAACAACTGCATTGACTGAAAAGCAGTGCAAACATTCAATAAAGTTAATTGCATATAAGGAGACAATAATTGAAAGCAGTTCAAACATTCAATACAAATAATTGCATGCAAGAAGATAATGCATTCATTAATGGTAAATAAACAAAGTGTATTAAGTAGTAACACAAACCTAGTTCCAGCTCATCCGCTGTGTTCCAAAATTGCAGTTTGGCTTCTCAAAGACGGAATATATAAGCAATTCTTTTGCACTCTGGTCTGACAAATTACACGCTAGAGGCTCCTGCAACTGGCTTTTTTGGGGGCTTACAGATGTGAGTAAAGACACACCCGATATATTCTACATTTATACCCTTAACAGCGGCCATTGACCACATCCAGGTTGGGAAATCCCTGGCCTATTGGGTCATGGGTGAATGTCCTGCCAGCCGCTCTACATATCGATGAGTCACGGGGTAATTCCATGCATCACTGGAAAATCCTTGGTATTCTGGGTCATTGGCCGGTCCCACCCGGTCACTTGGAGATCCCTGGCCGACTGGGTCATTGGCCTCTCGGATAAAATACCAAATCAACACGTAACTGGAAAACCAGGTATCTTGGGTCATTGTCCTACCTGGCATTAGAAATCATGACGATGGAAGAAAAGAAACGAAGGAAAGAAAGAAGATAGAGAGAGAGAGAGAGAGAGAGAGAGAGAGAGAGAGAGAGAGAGAAAGAGAGAGAGAAGAGGTAGGCGAAGAATTTCGCGACAGTATACATGAATCACATATTCTATAAATATCTTTGTGGTGAGTAGGTCTCTTAATTTTTAAATTTTTGCCTGGGCAGAGGCCGTATGGCCTACTCTTTACGGTTTCCAACTGCCTAGGGATTTTTAACGTGCCTAATGTGTTAGAAACTTCATTATACTAGATCCAGCTTTACGAGATATGGTGACCAATCCCTTCCTCGCCATCTTAGCCTTCCTTAACTTAAGGGCAGAGTCAAATACGCATATACAGCTACGTAGACTGAGGCATGATACCACCAGACTTCGAACCTGCAATCTGTAATTTTGCCGCTGAAGGAAAGCGCTGTCGTCATTCTGCGATGGTTATAAAAGTTAAAAGATGTCCCATAGGATAAACTGCTGTCGATGAGTGACATGTTAGAGAATTCACCATACTAGGTTGTGCTTTTTTATGAGAAGTAGAATCGATAGCTCCAAATCCCTGAGGTACGTACAGACATACACAGGCCAAAAAAAAAAAAGATACACAACGAGGTTATTATTTACAGGTATGCAACAGCTGGAAACGTAGTTGTATATACAATACTGAAAATTGTGCGTGTTTATTTATATAACGATTTTGTTGCTTGCCTTGTCAATCAATCAGTACCCTTTAATTACTCAAGGAGCATAGGTCTTAAACAAACACAAGTCATCAGATCTTTCCTTATGAGCGTTATTCTTCCTCATCATTTGTATTTGTGTTTCGTTCTCTTCTCCATTTGTTCTTTGGTCTACAACTACTTCGCTTACCTCGAGGATTCCATAAGGGCTGGCTTGGTAATGTAATCAATAGGTTTTCTTAATGTGTGTCAAGTGCATCGACAACCCGCTTTCTCTGGGTAAGGTAAAGAGCCTCTTTACCAGAGGAGCCTCATCTGCCTGCGGCGTCTGAGTTTTATTTAATTAGTTGACCTGTTCACATTGTTTGTTGAACTTTTTTGATTTAAAGTTCCTACATAAACTACAGGGACCCCATGCCCAACCTTCCTTAGACGCATTTTACTAACTACACGGTATATTTCAGTGTTACAATTCTTTTCTCCTCTTTCTGGCCCAAGTTACTCACAGGTAAGCTTGCCTTAAGGCTGAGGATCTGCCGTGTCTTGTTACTTACAGGTAAGCTTGACTTAAGGCTGGGGATCTGCCATTTCTTGTGGGTTTTGATTACGACTTGTTCAGTGACGGGTCTTATGGTTTTTCTTATGTTGGTGGTGTATAACTTGTCCTCTGCTCTTTTTTATAGCTTGGGTTAATGGTTTCTCCTCTGGTTTTTCTTGTGACCTTGTTTCACGTGAACCGTTATTTGTAGAACTGATTCAATACCGTTTTATTGGTTTATATACTTATATTTCTTGTTACCTGTCTTATGGCATATCTTATGTGTTAGGTTTATGGCTTATCCTGTTGTTTTCTTGTGATTTGTCTTGTCGCTCGTCTGTGCTCAGGTTGCACTTGTTATTTTGAGGTCAAAGCACCAGCGGAGAAGACAGCAGATAGCAGACTGTTGTTTGTTGTGTGTTTACACCTCAGAAATTGTGTCAACGATGGAAAATATTTATATCAGATATAACACGTTTTCAGTATTTTTGTATGTGTGATAACACAATGTTAAATTTATGACAGTTTCCTAAAGGTGAAAACGCTACGTTAACACTAAACCTCCAACGACTGTAGTGATACCACCATATAAATACACCCGATAAGAACTTTATCTATGAAAATAAGAGAATTCTTCAGTGTTACATAGAGCCGACCCTGTTGTATGGAAGCAAGTTATAGATAATCAGTAAACAATCCATAAAATATTGCATAAAGCACAACCGATAACATATGTTATCTATTGCAGTAACAGAGTTATTCAGTGTTAAGTAAAGTCGATTATGTCGTATGAACGCGAGTCATAGACAATCACTAATCAAGAGAGAATCTTGTTGGCTACAAAGATGGGGTTTTACAGAACAATGTTAATAATACAAATAATGTAGAATATCCGTGATTTGTAAACTTCAGAAACGATCATAAAACAATCACATTTCTCACCATTATTGTATTGAAAAGCTAGGAGTGAGAAGGACATTTATGAAGGAGATCAAACTGAGATAGCTCAAAATATTTTGGAGCTAATGGCTTCACCAAATTCATGTTAAGTACCTCTGCCCTATGCCATCCGCTCAGTGTCTTTTAATTTTCTAAAGGTGGAAAATACCAAATACCAGAATTTACCAGAGCAGACAACAAATGAATGCAATGATGATACACTTGTATACAAAATATTGTGTTATTTTTCGTAGCTTTTCTTCCTCCAAAGCGCTTTAATTCTCTGTCATTTGTTACTTTTGACATTATGTTACGTGTCAGATACAATCGGACAAATATCCCGACCATATTAGATCATTGCCGATGTTTAGTATAACCAGACTGATTAGAGCACGTATTGATTGTCTGCCCTTGGCTCTAGCTAATAATGAGGGGGCGGGGTGATGACAAACTAATATCCGTTCCTGGTGAAAGATTAAAGAGAACAAGTGAGGGCGTAGTATTGTTGGAATTGCGGTCACGTGCGTCTCTAGTGCTCTAGATGTTGATTTTTTGGTTGTTGTTTCATGCGGAATTTCAGTAATGACTGACATTTGAAATTACAATGTTTGTTTAAATGTTTGACTAGGTTGTTCGATATCTCCTTCTGTCGCGTTGTGCTCGTTAGTTTGTTGATTTCCCGTCTTCATTTTATCTGTTCTTCTTTCTCCCTTGTTTTCCATTAGTACCAGACAATATATACTGAAGCACATTAAAAACGCACCACCTGTATAATCCAGGAACAGAGTGTGAAATGTAAATATAAGTGTGTACAAGTTTACATATTTGGAATCTTTATTCATTTTCCTATGAATCCATGCTGGTCATTAATTTGTACATTTGATTGTTATGAAATTCATTGCATTCTGTGCAGGCAAGGGAGAAAACCAAAAATACAAAAAAATGCACGTGCGTTATCCTGCTGGAGAAGCTGCAAGTCTGGATAAATTGTGATCGCAGGAGCAACCAGTGCATCCAGAACCTCATCTCGATATGTCACAGCATTAACATTTCCACGGAAGACGTGAAGAGGCAAGCGATGGTGAAAACTGAATCCTCCCCAAATGTGAATACTGCCACCTCGAAATCGGTTGACACAGCAATCTGCAAAGCGCTCTTCACACACCGTCGCTAAATCCGCATACGTCCATCTGCAAAGGATATGTTGAATCTGTTCTCGTCTGTGAATAGGACAGCATTCCACTGCAGTCTAGTCCATCTGATATGTTGCTCTGCCCATTGCAGGCGCTGCTAACGATGTCTGTGAGTCAAGTTTGGCCCAACATAAGGTCGTCTTGCAGTAAGGCCTGTATCTCTGAGTCGTCGTATGACTGTCATTCGAGAGACTTGCCCATGTCTACCCACTATTGCTCTTGCTGTTTGACTTGCCGGGAGAGTCAATTCCTTAGGTGACTCAGCACAATATGACGATCTTGCGCAGGGGTAGTAACTCGTGGTTGGCCACTCCGAAGTCTATCCCGGGCACTGCCAGTGGTTCCGTAACGTTCATTGAGACGTACAATAGGGCTGTGGTGGCAATTCATCCTTCTGGCAATGGCCCGCGAGCTCATTCCGGTCTCCAACATACCAATGGCTCGTTGGCGGTCGTTTTCAGATAGTCGTGGCATTTCAAGCACATGTACTGGGTATTTTGTCTCAACGGCCTTTTTATACCGAGTATACTGCCACAACGCGTACACATTTTCAGGGTCATAGCTGTTGAGAATCGTGTTGCACGTGTAACTTTCATCGTTTTCATGTAGTCTGTACACACACCCATGGGTTGAATCTTGCGCTTTCCATTCCAGCAGCCATTCGCTCTCTACCTCATGGCAAACACGGGGAAAATCCATTCCTACACTTTTTTTGGCCAGCTTCTCAGCATCAGTATATATAATAGTGGTGCGTTTTTAATGTGCTTCAGTATAGCTAAAGAAATCTATGTAGGGTTGAAAGAGCCGTATACAGAGCAAAGGAGACAAATAGGTTTTTTTTTTTTTTTGGGGGGGGGGGGGGGGGAAAAATGTCCTGTAATGTCTCGTCTCTCTTAGTTTATTTGTCAGGTGCCTATCAACTCTCTCTCTCTCTCTCTCTCTCGTTTGCACCTCCTTATTTCTTGTCCTTTATTCTCTCTTGTATTTACTCCGCGCTACCCGCTTCATCCTCTCTACATCTACCGTTGTCAAAACACGGCAGCGCCACTCTCCAGTCTACCCAGCTGTAAATGGATACTTGACTCAGCTCTTGAGTTAGAGAAAGCACAGATGAAGTGAACTGGTAACCTCATTAAATAAACTGTGCCTAGTATTGTGACATCTTTAACCACTTCATTCCACTACGGCAGTGTGTGCTATGGCAGGACCTTGATCTTTATCTACCGTAACTAATTCGTCAATGGCAGAAGAACAGTTGGGCGACCGCAGTTGGGCGACCGCAGCTGAGATTCAAAGATGTGTGCAAGAGAGACATGATGACACTGGACATAGATCTGGCAACCTGGAAGGATGAAGCTGCCGTTCGCACCAAGTGGCGATGCCATCTACGGCGCCAAATCAGATTGGGCGAAATGAAGTTCTCATAACAGGCAGACGAGAGGAGACAACGTGGTAGGAAACACCAGGAAAAATAAGCAACTTTGGGCTGTCACATCAAGCGCGCATCCCCATAGTCAGTTATGACTGATGGGGTTATTATTATTATTCTCAATTCTCTCATTTGTTGTTGTTGTTGCTGTTGTTGCTGTGTGTGCGTGTTTTTTCTGTTTTTCTCTGAGCTTGCACTCACTTTACTGTCTTTTGTTTTTGGATGTTTTAGGTAATACCCTTTGTGTAGACACATGTACCTATCACCTGTCTATCCTTTCTCGTCTCTATGTCTTACCTGTGAATGTCGTCTTTACGCTCTCTCTCTACCTGTCTTGTCTATATCTCTTGACTGTGTCTGTCATCTTTATGCCTCTCTCTACCTGTCTTGTCTATACCTCTTACCTGTGTCTGTCATCTTTATGCCTCTCTCTACCTGTCTTGTCTATACCTCTCACCTGTGTCTGTCACCTTTATGCCTCTCTCTACCTGTTTCGTCTATAACTCTACCAACATTTTTGAGGAACGTTAATATGGTCAAGTACAATGTACTCATAACTAAGAATGATGGAGAAATAACTTTAAATATATTTACAATTTTAGAATAAATTTTAGAATATATGAAACATGATCATTTTATATGTGACAGTAATCATGAGTTGTCTAGATTAATGAGTATTATGTTTTTGCTTTTTTTTTTATTAGATTATGGTTGAGAAAACTTTTAAAAAAATGTGTTCTGTACTAAATTGACGCTGTCAGTGCTCTACTTTGAACAAGTTCTGCCAATTGTTCTGTGTTTACGATGATTTGCCTTCTAAAGTATTTGGCCAGTTTCGTCTGACCAGAAGCAGAGGCTGCGTACAATCCTAATTAAGAAGCATACAAATGGGTATTTTGTATGCACACTATTGTTTTTCTGTTTTCCGGTTTTCTATTTCCGTATTTCTTACGAGTGCCTACAACATACCTGTTTGTGTGGATTATTCATTTAATGATTACAGACCTCAAGTTTCTCTCTCTGTTTTTTTTTTTTTTAAATATCTTATTTAGAAACACTGTTACTCAATAAAAGCTACTATGAGCGTAAATTCGCCAAACAATTTTTAACTCTGAGAGTAATGGTCCATAACTCTGCTTAACCATTTGTTAAAATAAAGATTTCCTGGTTAAGTACCCTTGAATACTTCGTTTATGTTCACGGAGCCTACCTAATACACGTGTACGGCTGATTGTAGGCCGACTCCACCGAATCAGCCTTGCTCAAGGCATTGAAAGATGTGAAACTAGCGCAGGAAAACTAACAAGTTAAAAGTTTAAAATCAGTTGTCACACAAGGCCCCATGTTTTATGAAGAACTGGAAGCTTTAAAGCCACTACTTCTATCTGACTGTATTTAAAAAAATAATAATAATAAAATGTTGCCTC
This sequence comes from Oreohelix idahoensis, assembly GCA_024509875.1. NCBI lineage: Eukaryota > Metazoa > Mollusca > Gastropoda > Stylommatophora > Oreohelicidae > Oreohelix > Oreohelix idahoensis. Next base: position 126,610 of record JAMPIV010008493.1, on the reverse strand, counting down.
GTTTTGGCGAGGAGCGCACAGTTCAGCCTAGACACAGGATCCGTCAGTTATATTAGGGCGCATGTCCAAATATAAAAGACTGTGTGGTGTGATTGTTGTTCTGCCTGTAGAAACACTCTTAAAATGCCTTCAATTTCTTGCATGTAATAATGATTAACAAAATTCCAAAATATATTTATAGCAGATAAAATCTTCCTTGTCTATTCCGATAACCGTAGTCTCCGTAGTGATGAGCTTCTAGAACAGTGTTTCTCAACCTTTTTGTGTTCACAGCACATTTTACAATTTTCTAAAAATTTGCGGCACACCTATCTGACCCCGCATCTGAATAAAAAATGACAGCGATATATACTAAATTAAATACACTGATTTGTGGGTACTTTAGAATAAAGAACACTCAGTTCGATTTTCTTTTAATTGTTTAAAATAATTACAAGGTATATTTCACGATAACAAAAAAAAAAAAAAAAAGAAAGAAAAAATCTAATTAGGTCCAAGTGGAAGCATTATGCTTCGTCCATGGCTTTTGAACGTTGTTTATGCGCCTCTTGTGTTTTTGTAATATCATGACATTTTTAAGTATATCTATTTTTGTTCAAAGCAGTTAATAGATCCATTTATTATTGAATGAATTCAAGCTGTAAGATCAGTTTTATATTACATGATCGCTAAAAATATATTTCATGTAGTAAATTTTAAAAAATGTTGCGGCACACTTTGATAAGTGCGGTGGTACACCGCTTGAGAAACACTGCTCTAGAAACTCAATGTAAGTAAAACATATCTGTTATCAACACTGCATTGGTGAAGACCGATTAAAAGTAGGGTGACCTTGTCATTAAAAGGCGAAGTTTTGAAGCTTAGAGAATATACTAACAGATTTTTCTGAATAAAAAAGACAGGGAAATTAGCTTTAAAAACATATAGGCGAGGTGGACACTAATGTTCTGCTTAATCAACTTGATATTTAAAATGTGTAATACAATGTACGTAATATGTTGTTGTGTTGTTATTTTTCGTCGAGAAAAGTAGATAATACATGAGCAACATGAAAGATTTTAATGTTTTTGTTCTTGTTGCTGTTTTTATTTGTTTAAGTCATCCCTAAAATAAAAGATTTTGTTAGCCTTTTTTTTTTGGTGTAAAGTCATCCCTGCAGGCGCCCCTTCGAAACAGTTACAACTGTGCCCCACAATGACTAAGGCCGGCCCTGCATGCGCTCATACACATCACACATACACAGTTTGTCTATCCTATCTGTCTCTGCGGTAGCCGCGCTGGTGTAATGGTTACCACAGTGCGCTGGCGATCAGGTGTTCAAGGTTCAAGCCCGCGCGTGAGCATTTGAAGCAGTGTCATTGACCGGGATTTTGACTGAATAACCTGAACGGCTCCTGAGATAAACCCTCTGTGGATGGGAAGGTGCGAAGCTCCTGACCGGATTGGAAGGAAAGTCCACAGGCTCCCCAGCCTCGCAATGACATGTCATTGGGCCGAAGGGCTGAAAGCCCTAGTGCCGCTGGTTAAGGAAAAAAAAAATCTCTGCCTCTACACGTGCCAGCACGTGTCTCTTTGGTGACCAATTATAAAAGTACCATGTAGTCCTATCTAAATCCAGTCTGGGGACTAAGTGATAACAAAGCTAAGACAATGGCAGAGAGTCATCCAGTTTAATATACTGACATGTTCATTGTACCATGCCTTTTTGTTTATTTGGGTTGTGCACGTGGCCGAATTTAATAATTTTCCGGCCCAAGGTTATAATTTGACTTATGTCTTTCCCTCCCAACTCAACTCCCACCCAACTCAACCCCCGCCCAACTCAACCCCCACCCAACCATCTTTGAGAAATTGTTACCAGATTTACTTAATTTTAATACTGGATGCACTTACTTCTGGAGTCTCTTTTTTTTTTATTTTTTTTAATTATAAAGTTTTTGCCTCGTTTTGGCGAGGCGCGCTCCGTTCAACCTAGTCGGTTATATTAGGGCGCATATCCAAACACAAAAGACCCTTAGGTCTGGGATACTTATAGTTCATTTCTCTGGAGTCTCTCTATTACTTCTGAAGCCAAAGTTAACGAGTTCGAAACCTAATTACGTAACGCTCCTGGATAACAGCTGTAAATGGGTACCTGACTATGCTCTTGAGTTAGGGAAAGCAAAAACAGTCATGAAGGGAACAAGTCGCCCTACCTCATGAAGTAAATGTATAGTATAGGGAAGTCTCTAACACATTACTTGCCTACGACAATATCTCCCTATAGGACGATCTTTATTTTTCCTGGATGGGTCTAGGCTTTAGTGTCCGATAAAATCAGATCATGCGCCATCTTTCCGTTGACAGTTACCAGTAATAACAAGTTAATGGCCTCTGTCTCGTGCTTTGATGGTACACTCAGATAGGCTCATGGCTGTCCTTCTCTTGACGCCCATCTTCCAACTTCTAGCGCTATCTTCATATAGTTCCTTTTCCTCAAATGTCCTCTCTGTTACGGTTTTCAACAAAGTGTTGTATCTAAGATAAGGGCATTTACCTAGCAGATAATACTATAGGGAGTCAAGTATTAGAGACTGCTATATACTCCATCTCATCTTTATGAAGCATGGTGACCGGTTACTCTCCTCGCTGCCTTTGCCGTCCCTGACTCAAGAGCAGAGTCAGTTACCCATTTACAGAAGGGCAGACTTAATGCATGACGCAACAAAGTGTCTAACCCGGTAACTGTGGGAGAAGCAAGCGCCGTGTCTTATATACCCAAAGTGGGTTTTTTTTTTTGAGTAATTTAATTAATTCTTTTTTTCCTTTTACTTCTTTCTTTCTTTTCTTCCTTTGTCATCATATATTTTTCCTTTCCTCTATATACGAATCCTTGCTATAATCCTATAGACAGACAGACAGACAGACAGACAGACAGACAGACAGACAGACAGACCTACCGACCAACGGATGGATGGATGGGCGAGCGGGAGGGCAGCAGGCAGACAGGCAGAAGGGCTAGACGACGGTGAAATATTGACACAAAATAAGAGGGGAGTATTTTTTACGACATTACAAGCGACTACGTCATCCTGTTTCCTCTAGCAAGGTTTAGCAACACTAATACAATAATTACGGAAGCTGATTAAAGACATTTTTTTTTCCTTAACCAGCGGCCCTTGGGCCTTCAGCCCTTCGGCCCAATGACATGTCATTGCGAGGCTGGGGAGCCTGTGGACTTTCCTTCCAACCCGGTCAGGAGCTTCGCTCCTTCCCATCCAGAGGGTTTATCTTAGGAGCCGTTCAGGTTATTCAGTCAAAATCCCGGTCGATGACACTGCTTCAAATGCCACGCCCGGGTTTGAACCTTGAACACCTGATCGCCAGCGCAATGTGGTAACCATTACACCAGCGCGGCTCCAGATTAAAGACATAAAAAATAGAAAATACAACATGTCCTTTCATAGACCCAGTCAGATAGATGTCAAAGAATCGACCCGTGAAACATGGGCGCATATAAATGTAGTTTTGCCATCACTTATGTAGCCATGTAAACAGCATAAGTCACGAATATTGACTGGACATTAACATTGAGAAAACGAAAAATATGATAATTATCAAAACAGACGATAAGTCAACGTTAAAGATAAGCATAAATGGGAAAATCCCGGAACAAGTCGAGAGTTTCTCATATCTGGGTCACATAATAACACAAGATGGCAGCTGCGAAACTGAAATCAAGAAGAGAATGAAAAAGGCCCCCCCCCCCCCCCCCCCCCCCCCCCCCCCCCCCCCCCACCCCCCCCCCACCCCCCCCCCCCCCCAAAAAAAAAAAAATACAACAACATGAGACAGATACTAACATCTAAACAACATGAGACAGATACTAACATCTAAACAACTGACTCACAAATTCAAACTGAGAAACATCATATGCTATATATATTCTTTATTATTGGGTGGTCGTCACGGATCGCCTCCCCTGCTTTGCAGTAGTGGTCCAACCGTGACCAAAACTCAAGAATATCTAATATTGGCTTCCAAGGTATCTACCTGCGCGCAAGATTACTCTTGGTAGAGATGTAGATAGAAGATTACTGACACTTCTACCTGAAGGGAGATTCACAAGATATTTCCAGAAGTCATGAACAAAGTTGCATTGGGCTGAACAATTGTTAACGCATTATATCTGGTCCGTCGCCTTTTGTGAAGGATTTAAGCAATGGTTTAGCGCGTTCAAGCCCCCAGTTGGTGTAATCCAACGAAATCCCTCTTATAAGGTATAGCTCTGTTAAGTGTAAATATATGTCTAAATAATTATATAGAGATTAAATATTCTGGCTCATACGTTTGCTTTCATACATATAACTGAATCAACTATTATTGTTTAGTTTTAAAACAACAGGTAACAAATTTAATAGTGAAATAGTCTTTAACAGGTTAAAATAAATATGGAAAGATTAGTGGAATTTTGATGGATATAAAGTTCTCGTCATTGAGACGTAGGTGGAAATTTAACTTTATACTTAAAGTCTAACTGAAATGTCCTTTTTGCTGGTGCCTTTCACTTAGCACTTAGCTTGTATGAGTGAGTCCTGCAGCTGTGGTTCATCAATTCTGTGATGACAAAAGCCTTCTCCACACTCTCTTCCAATGTAGGCGGTTATGATGGATGCTTTTTTACCACATTAGTGGCGTTAGTACCAGAAATCGTCTTATGGCTTGTAACCACGAACTTTAGACAAATAGAAAGAAACAAATGCCTGCTAAGTACATCTGTTCGCCGCAAACTAACTGGTCCATTGTCATGCGCTCCACCCACCAATGTTAACCTCTCAGAAGAACTAAATTCCCGAGCACACAATGTAACTCAGGAATAGGATAAAAATTCACCAATATCCTTCTGGATGTTAACTAGGAGATTGCGTCTGGAGTGTGTGAATAATGATTTGCCTGAATTACAATTAAAAAAGGTACATAAATCTCACAAGATAATATGTTACACTGGAGGCACATATGCTGTAGTCATCACTGATCACTGCTTCAGTCAGAGTCTGGGGTCGCTCTGCTGTCGGGTCTCCCAAATGACTAGTCAGAAACAATCACCAGCTCTTGCTGTAATGGTTCATGAATATACTATTTTCATATGTTGAGGTTGCCAGCCTCATATATATATCCACTAGCAAGAAAACATGTTAAATTCACGTTTGTAATCTACGTTTTGCTGATGATATTGATCTGATAGCTGGAACAGAATCAGAACTTCAAGACCTTACCTCTAGACTGGAGAAAGTAACAAGAACGCATGGGATGGAAATTAATATAGAAAAAAGCAAGATATTGGTGAATAGCCATAAGAAACATGTTCCGACCAATATTACGTTAAATGGGCAAACGTTAGAAGAAGTTAACACCTTTAAATATCTCGGGTCCACTATATGTAGTGATGGAAGATCAAGTAAAGAAATCAAGACAAGACTTGAGATGGCCTCAGCTGCCATGACAAGGTTGAATGTGATCTGGAAAAGTAACATCAGTTTTCCTGTGAAGATCAAATTATACAAATCACTGGTATTATCTATTCTCTTGTATAGGTGTGAGGACTGGACACTCACTGCAGATACGGAGCGAAGGATTCAGGCTTTCGAGCATAAGTGTTACAGAAGAATTTTGCGCATTTGCTATAAAGAGCACAAAACAAATGTCTATGTTAGAGAGAAGATAAACACCTATGCAGGCCACCAAGAACCACTTTTGTCAATAGTGAAACGTCGAAAGCTTGCCTGGTTTGGGCATGTAACTCGTCATGACTCCCTTTCAAAAACGATCCTCCAGGGAACAGTCGAAGGTAAACGGACAAGAAGAAGGCAAAGAAAATCCTGGGCTGATAACATCAAAGAATGGGCAGGTGTTGCTGAGTTATTTGCCGGTTGAAGATCATGTGCTGAGTATAGTTATTTTAGTGATTTCTTGTTCATCGTGCTTGTTTTATCATTACGCGAATTAGGGTGAAGCGTTCATACAACTCAGTAGCATGGTATGAAGAAGTAACATGTAATACTTGAACTCAGCAACATTAATGAAGTAATTAATGCCTTCAGGTTGAGTCCGTAATATTTAATCACATGTACACACAGGATGATCATTTCAAATATGAGCAGAACATAAGTCCGTATAAGTCATGCATAAATTAATCAATAACGTAGACTGCTGGTTTACGTGTCAATGTCCGTTTAAGGATACAATGCAGTATTGTCGTCAGAACATCACAGCTATATGCACACGCAGATAGACATGGCTACCTGCCGACAGTGAGACTGCGAGTCTGAATATTTCATACGGATTGGACGATTATTCTCCTCCTTCTGAGGATTCTAGTTAAACACTAACCTCCATAAGTTTCCTCTCATATAGAGTTCTAGGACTGACCCTGGTCCATCATAAATGCACATATAAATGGCTATATCATGCCATTGAATTGGAAGGTTAGAAAACGCAGCTATTCAGCTTGGCGGTCAAGTAACAAAGGGTAGCGTCTCCTAGTTACCGACTGTGACCCAAACAACGCTAGACACGTCATAATCGATCGTGTATGGAGCGTTCAATAATTGAAACATCTATCGTAATATATTAAATGTCTTAACCTTTACAATTGCACGTCTGCTAACCTTTAGCAGACGGCGTTAATAACATATACCGTAACAATTCCCTGTACACCGGGGAAAAAAAATCGATAGATTTTTTTTCAAGATCTATCCGACTTAACAATTTTTCAAAAAAAATTAACACAATTGTGACATATGGCCGACGATGTTCTGAGTAGAAGCGTGTCGCGGTCATGTCAACTAACTATTTGTCATAGTCATCTAACATTAATCATATTATATATCAATATTATGCATATTATTATATCAACTAAATAAAATGTCTAATGTCAATAGTGAATGATAGAATTAAATTAAAGTAAGGTCTGTCGTATTAGTATGTCATATAGGAATTAATTTGACTAATTAAAATTAAATTAATTAATTAAACTAAGAGTTAAATTATTAAGATTCTAATGTAACGCGATGTTATGAGAGAAGAAAAGACAAATAAGTGAGAAGAAATAGAAAGAAATTCGAATATAAGTTTAACTTAATTGTGTGTGTTAAGTGTTAGTGAATAATAACTATCTAATTTAACTAACTAAATAACGTATAGGTACATTAAAAAAAAATATTAATCTAATACTTGTGTGAGATTTATTTTCTCTTTTCATAATTTCTTCTTTTCATATTTCGTTCTTTTTTTTTTTTTTTTTTTTTTTTTTATTTTTTTCACATTTCATTTTATTGATATTAATTCAATTAAGAAGTTAAGTTAACTAATTAATTAGTATAGGATATGATGATCCATCCGTAGTCCTGATCCTGATGAATTCTTTTAGACAAAGTGTTGAAACATTTACGTCGGACAGAAATGTAAATTATCCTAGGATCCAAGAATTAAGTGCACATAGGATAATAAGTTCGACTTGTCGTCAGATATTGTTCCATGATTGTTCAACGAAAATTCATATATTGTGTATGGACGTTAGACGAAGTTTCAATGTCAATATGCATACCTTGATTGTGTTTAGTTCAATTCTGTGATGCATATAGTGTTTATAAATATTAAATTGAAGTCAAGGTTAGTTCCCTTATAGTTGATACTTCGTTCTATCCAATGTAGTGATGATTGACGTATTTTAGGAATGTCAATGTTGATTATTCCTCGTCAATAGGATTACGTGACAAAGCATCCGCCACAATGTTTTCAGTGCCAGGAATATGTTCAATGGAGAATTCAAATGGCTGCAGGATGATCGCGTATCTGGCGAGTTTTGGACTTTTGTGGTTTGATCTACGCAAAGATGCTACAGCACGCTGGTCAGTCTGTATGGTGAATGGAGCACCAAGCAAGAACTTCTCTAGTTTCGTGATTGCCCATATAAGTGATAAAAGTTCCTTGTCCACTGTGGAATACTTTGTTTCTGCCGGCTTTAGCTTTCTTGAAATATATAAGGTAGGATGTAGAACGCCATCATGGTTCTGGAGCAGGCATGCACCGATGCCGTAGTTACTAGCATCTGTTCGTAAGAAAAATCTTTTGGAAGCATCGGGAAGTCTTAAAATTGGTTCATGCGAAAACAAATTTATATTTTGTTGAAAGTTTCATTGCATATACCAGTCCATGTCACCTTCACCGGCATGTCTTTTTTTAACAATGAAGACAATACAGCCGTGATGGATGACAAGTTTGGTATGAATCTACTGTAATATTGAACAAGTCCTAACAAACTCCTGACCTGTTTCTTCGTCTGAGGAACTGCTATGTTTAGACTTTTGGAGACCGTACTAGGTAACGTTCGGATATATCCCGCTCCAATGATATGTCCCAAAAAGGTTATCTCATTACACGCGATCTGCACCTTTGTAGGTTTAGCAGTTAGATGATAATTCCTTAGAGTGTCGAAAACATATCTAAGTCCCGAAACATGTTCCTCAAACAACGAACTAAACAAGCATATGTCGTCAATATATGTAATAACGTCTGGTCTACCTGATAAAATTTGTCGCATCAGGCGAATGAAGGTAGCTGGCGCATTAACAAGCCCAAAAGGCATCACATTCCACTGGTATAGACCTTGTGGAGTGGAAAATGCGGTGTAGTACTTAGCCTTTTCGGTCAGTGGTATCTGCCAATAACCTTTAGTTAAGTCTATCTTACTAAATATAGTTGCGTTGGATAGACGTGGCAGTAAGTCGTCGATAAGTGGATGTGGTTCGCTGTCAATTATAGTCTTAGCATTTAATTTTCTATAATCAACACATAGTCTGATGTTACTGTCCTTCTTCCGGACAATCACTAATGGAGAAGAGAATGGCGAATTACTAGTCTCAGTGATTCCCAGAGACAACATCTGTTCAAGTTCCTTAGTAGTTTTAGCAAGGAAATGTAAAGGAACCGAATAGGGATGTACACGAATAGGTGTATCGTCATTGAGAGTAATGTCATGACTGATAGCCGATGTGCGACCCGGGACGTCGGTCAACACATCTGGATAAGATTGTAATAGATTAGCAATCTGTAGATGCTGTTGCGGTGTAACCGTTGAAGAAATGGTTACATCCCGCCAAGATTCAGTAGGTTGAACTACTGGTATCGGTAACGGTAACTGTACCTCAGGAAAAGAAGATTCTTCTTCCTGGATGACGGATAAGTTAGAATAATAACAAGTAGATACTGTGGTGTCATCTAGTTCATGAAAAATTGACTGTAAGTGTTCAGGACGTGTATGAAATTGCTTGAGCATGTTAATATGAAATATCTTTTTGTGTCCCTTGATATCTAAGACGTAATCAACGTCGGAAATTTTATCAATGACTTTGTAAGGACCATTCCAAGATATCAATAATTTATTGTTATTGTGAGGAAGTAACACATAAGCCTCATCGCCTGGGAATAATTGGCGTAATCGTCGAGACCTATTTTGTAGAGATCGAGCCTTAGCTTTTGCAGCCTCAGAAGAAGCTGTTGCCAACTGGCAAGACTCAATAATGTTCTTCCGAAGATTAATCACATACTCGTAAGATGACTGAGTGTCCTGAGTCATCTCCGCGTCAATTAGTAAGTCTTTTATTAGTCCCATAGGACCTCTTGGGGGAGCACCAAAAACTAATTCAAAGGGAGAGAAGCCAGTTTGTTCATGCGGTACCTCCCGATAAGCAAATAGAACAGCTGAGAGTGCTCTGTCCCAGTCATGAGGGTGCTTAACAGTAACCTTATGTAGTAGTTGTTTAAGTGTACGGTTAAGTCTTTCAACTGCACCATTACTCATAGGATGATAAATACTACTTAAATTCCTATCAATGTTCCAGGTTTTCATGACTTCCTTCATGGTGTCAGATATGAACTGTGACCCATGGTCTGATAAAAGTTTTCTAGGAAACCCTATTCTAGAAAAGATGAGATGTAGTGCATCAGCTACATCTGTGGTAGTGGTGGTCTTTAATGGGATAGCTTCTGGCCATCGTGTGCACAAATCAATGCACGTAAGGACGAATCTATGTCCTCTGGCCGATGGTAGCAATGGACCAATAATATCTATGCCATCTTGTCAAACGGTCTTACTGAGATATCGCAAGCCTGAATAGGCGCCGTGTGAAAAGCTCCACGTGCTTTCACTTCTTGGCATGTAGTACAGGAACGTACATACTGCGAAATATCTCTTGACACTCCTGGCCAAAAGAATGAAGACAGTACTCGAGATCGTGTTCGAGTATATCCCATATGTCCAGCACACTGTGAGTCATGCGCATGTTGAAGAATGTACCGTCTAAAAGTATACGGGACCATAACTTGTTGTTTCATTTGTGATTTGTCATTAAAACATCTAATCAATATGTCATTTTTAATAACAAACCAATGTTTGTTATTATTACCTGAGGATAGATTGTCAACTTTATCAACCAGCTTAAAAAATTTTTTTTAAAGATTTATCCTCTTTTTGTTTAGTTGCAAATGTTTCCCTGTCAATAGGTGAATTGACTACAAACTCCTCTTGGTTGTCTGCATCCATCTTATTATCACTAACTTTATCCATGAGTTGAGTCTGCGCTCTAGTCGTCACGGCGTTTCCAGTGCATAGGTTATGTTTCTCCCATTCTATGATCTCATCTGGAGTACAATCTTTACTGCCGTGTATACGACCAACCATCAGATCAGCAATAGGCTTTTTTAGCATACATACTTTTACATTCCCTGTGAAAAAGGGTGTTCTAATATGAACAATAGCTGTGGGGTAGAACTCAATAGTTCCACCAAATGTCATGCAGCGTACATATTCTCCTGTCGCACAGCTAGGATGTACCAGCGACTGACGTACACCAATCATTGTGGATCCTGAATTTCTCAGCACTGAGACGACGGATCCATTAACGATTCCCCTGTTAAAAATTAGTGAGCCTGTTCCATCGTTGACTGCAAGACCTACCTCTGGTGTAATATGTCCGCAGTTAAGCACTGTTTCTTTCGCCTTCTGAAAAATAAGATTGCATTGTTGGCAACTATTTGCCACATTATAATTAATAGCAAAACATGCAGCAGAAGACTGTGTTGTATTATCGTCAAGTGGGACCTGAGCTATAGGGGTAGTATTATTTGTAACTGCCGCCCCTGTATTATGGTTGTACTGAGATGATCCCCGAGAATGAGATCGATTACGAGTATAATTGTTAGAATTATCTCGTCGTCCTCTATAGTAACTATTATCTCGATGACTCGAGCCATGATTATTACCATTCCAGTTATTATTATTATTGGGGGTATGTGATCGATTATAATTAGTGTTATGTTGACTATTGTGGTAGTTTGTTTGAGGTGAATAATTTCTATCTCGTGATCTACCTCTGTTGAACTCATTTTTATTGTTGAAATCATTATTATGTCCCTTCTGAAAGTTAACATTGTGATTTCTTTGGAACCTACTTCTGTCTACACTGTGATGTCTTTGTTTGTTATTATGATTGTAGGCCATATTAGACGCCACAGGTAGAGGTTCTCTTAATGAAGAGTTAGAAATGTTCGCATTCGGATGTGCCGAACAGTAGTTTAAAGAAATTTTTTCCAACTCGTCAATAGTACCTGGTTTACGCTCCTGCAAATATGCAAAGAATGGTTGGCTAACCGAAGATAATACCTTATCCCGTAGTAGTAAATCAACTAATTTGTCGTACGATTTGTTGACTTCTGCCAGTTCAACCCATCTATTAAATGTATTGCGTATGTTCGCAATGAATCCTGCAAAATCTTTTGGAGATTCAGGTAAAAATTCCCTTAAATTTCAACCTACAGTGTTCCTCGTCCAGGTGAAACCTTCGTAAAAGCAAGGACTTAATAGCACCGTAGTTATTTGCTATTGATGGGTCAGCATTTTGAGAAGCCGTCAATGGTTCTCCAACCAAGAATTCATTTAACTTGAGTACCCATGACTCTTCGGGCAAATGATTTGTTTTGCAAGTCTGTTCAAAAACGTGACAGGAATGATGAAAGGTCGTCCACGTTTAAGTTGAAAGTGGGTAATTTAAAGTTGTAGAAATGTTTAGTTTGGCTGGATGACGATCCATTTTGTGCGTTATTATTCTGGTTTGCATCAGCACTTTGTGCTTGTAATCTTGCTGTCTCCAATTTAATACGCGCCAATTCCATTTCTTGTTGTAAAATAATTTCCTCTCGTTTCAATTTATTCTCTTCTTCCTGTCTGGCAATTGCTCTTTGCTCTTCTCTTTCACGTTGAGCAATCTCTCTTAATCTATTTTCCTTGGCAATTTGCTTCATCTCACGTTCTGCTTCCTTTCTTTCACGTTCCTCCTCCTCTTTCTTTAATGCAACCTTTTGTTCCTCTTCCTCTTTCTTTAATGCAGCCTTTTGTTCCTCTTCCTCTTTCTTTAATGCAGCCTTTTTCTCTGCTTCTTTTCTTTCACGTTCCTCCATTTCTGCTTTATGTTTTTCCAGTTCTGCCTCAGCAAACTGACGAAGTTCTTGAGATTTATAACCATATTCTTTACCAATTTTAACGAAATGATCTATAGTAAGCATTTTGACTTTTATCTGGTAAGTAATTATTGATAATTACTGATTAAAATAGTCAATAGTAGCTTCAGAGTAATTATTATACTTACTCAACTTAGGAATATTCAATATAAATAATCACAATAGTACTGAACTCTTATGTCTAAGTTCAACTAATAGACAATATTTTGTAACAATATTGTATCTAAGTACTAACTATATCATAAATAGTTATGATATCTGTTAACTATAATGTAATTACATCACACAATTCATCTTAATATCCAATAATGTTGGGCATGATTCCTAGTAATTATATTGTTCAATGTACTAAGTCACTCTCTTAGTACCAGAAAAGTATATTAAATAATATACAATGGGTCTGTTACCTCAAAGGTAGACTATAAGATTATTTTATTTGGTCAATATATATATTATATTATTATGCCCTAGGCATCTCTTATAAATTGTAGTGCTAATTTCTTGGACTATCACTGCATAATTATGCAATGTCCCATATTAACCTTAAATATCAGAAAAAATTAATTAAATTAAATTACAAGTGTATTATTGAATATAATATCATATTATTAATGTAGTATTTAATATATATCATGAGTACAAACAAAACAATGATGCAAATAAAGGGTACAAACAATGTCAAGACGCAAACAAGACATTTTCACAATTAAAAATGAATTTATGAACTAAATAAAACAAGCGGAAGTGTCACAAGCCAAATGAAGGGTCAAGGACTGACCCGAGGTCAACTTAATATACAAAGTACACCAAAAAAAATGAATGCAAAAAATGATGACATCACAGGACTCATAACGGACAAACATTTAACAATTATAAAATAACTTGATAGTAAGAGTAGACTGGACGAAATAGTTAACGAACATGATACAAAACTGAATAAAAATGTGAACTTAGTACAAATAAAATACGCCAGTTATCTACGGAACGGCACAGCTAACACAAACCGTCGAACGATAGCAGATCTGGACAGGCAGGCCACCGGCAAACCTCAATGGGGCTTCCAAAAGTGCAATCGTTTAACTGCCCTAAGACCGACTGAAATCTAGGTGGTCAGCTGTTCGCGACATTCCCCAGAGATTTCAGTTCCCTCCAACCGGCCCGCTAATTAACAACACATTAAAACAACCAAAAAATACATGAAACACATTCAGAAAAAACATGCCTATGCAGGCAAAAGGCATGGACTCAGTATTACTGTTTGCAATGACGACAGTTAAACAACTAGACTTATCTTTTCCGTTGCTTAGATCAGTGCTAGAGGTCGTCAACAGCTAGGCTAAAGCCCCTGACTGTCTGCTCCTGTAGTCCATATCGTGTGTTTGCTTCAAATGGCTCATGTTTCCCCCGGTTAGACTTAGAAAACGGCTTTGGTTTCTCCGACAGTTCACCTACACGACCTTCGGTGACGTCACGTTGTTAGGCATTATAATGAGTACAACGTCATCTTCGACTGGATCATGTGATCGAAACTTGATCGTAAATATTGTGGTTAACATGTGCGTAAGGAACAGAAGTTTGTTTCTTTTTTCTGTCGTTCCCAACAATCGGCCGCCACTTTGTTGCTGAGTTATTTGCCGGTTGAAGATCATGTGCTGAGTATAGTTATTTTAGTGATTTCTTGTTCATCGTGCTTGTTTTATCATTACGCGAATTAGGGTGAAGCGTTCATACAACTCAGTAGCATGGTATGAAGAAGTAACATGTAATACTTGAACTCAGCAACATTAATGAAGTAATTAATGCCTTCAGGTTGAGTCCGTAATATTTAATCACATGTACACACAGGATGATCATTTCAAATATGAGCAGAACATAAGTCCGTATAAGTCATGCATAAATTAATCAATAACGTAGACTGCTGGTTTACGTGTCAATGTCCGTTTAAGGATACAATGCAGTATTGTCGTCAGAACATCACAGCTATATGCACGCGCAGATAGACATGGCTACCTGCCGACAGTGAGACTGCGAGTCTGAATATTTCATACGGATTGGACGATTATTCTCCTCCTTCTGAGGATTCTAGTTAAACACTAACCTCCATAAGTTTCCTCTCATATAGAGTTCTAGGACTGACCCTGGTCCATCATAAATGCACATATAAATGGCTATATCATGCCATTGAATTGGAAGGTTAGAAAACGCAGCTATTCAGCTTGGCGGTCAAGTAACAAAGGGTAGCGTCTCCTAGTTACCGACTGTGACCCAAACAACGCTAGACACGTCATAATCGATCGTGTATGGAGCGTTCAATAATTGAAACATCTATCGTAATATATTAAATGTCTTAACCTTTACAATTGCACGTCTGCTAACCTTTAGCAGACGGCGTTAATAACATATACCGTAACAGCAGGACACGGTTTTTCCACACTTGTACGCATTGCTGAGAATAGAGAGCAGTGGAGGACCATGTCTGCTGATGCTTCCACCATGGCACCCCTACGACCCATGACGGGTTATGGGTTGAGATGATGATGAATAGAAATGTTCAAAAGTTACCCCAAATTTTTGGGAATACACAATCTTTCTTGCACAGGTTTTCAGATGGACGCGAACAATTTTGGTGCATATGCTCTCGAATCAATTTCGTCTAAGAAAGTTCTCGTATAACTGTGTTCTGTGATACTTGGCCTGGGAAACTAGTAATTCCTCTTCGGCGGGTGTTCTGCGATACACTTGGTCTGGGATATTATTTCTCTTATGACAGATGATCCAATTGCTAGGTTTCCATTCTTGTATTTATAAGGTCCTGGTCCTGAAGTTTTACAGTCTGAGTATTTAAATATGCGGGTTTGCTCGTACGGTTTCAGAGTTGCCCAAATACTGTCGAACTGTCACTTTTTATATAGGAATTCTAGGTCCGATCCTTCTCTTCCTGGCTGTTGGAAGTTGCTCGTATGAAGTTGCGAAGGTGTCTGTTCTGTGTTTCTGAGTTCACTAGATTATATCTCTCATTCTCAGTTCAAATCACAAATGGTGTTTCCGCCGAATGTTCCAATAGAATTCATTGTATATTTCGGCTCTCACTTCAAACCAATCACATCTATCTAGCACTGTTTGGGTGGGGAAGTTTTAATTCAAAATATCCCCTCGCGTGTTTTAATATTAAATTTAAAATTCCACGCGTGACCTCTTAATAGTAAGACGTAATATTGTTTCGGCTACACCTATATGCCTCTCACAATATTGTGACCATGTTTTCCTGGCGTAATGTCTTCCGCCAAGATGTCTACCTCGACAGGTTATCCAATTATTGCCTTTATCTGCGTGCCTCCGCCAGACAGATGTCTGGCCAGACAATGTTGTCTTCTTTCATCGTACGCACAATAAAAGCTCGTGTCAACACGGTCGTCAGCTTTCCACTGGGGACAAATGTTGGACCGCCGCGTTTCAAAGGGTGGTCAGACTAAGAGAATAGATAAGCGTATGACCGGTATAATTACTTGGTATTATCGCATGTACCTTGCGGAACGCAAACAATTCTGCGTGTAAAGCAGATACGTCCGTAGGGGAGTAGGGTGTTAGAGACTTCACCTTACTAGACTCAGCATAAAGAGTAAAATAATGAATGAAAGGGAAAAAATTATGCCAAATAAAAGCGATGAGTGAGAGGAAGAGAAAAATGAAGAAAAAAAGTGATACTGATGGAGTGGACGTGAGATCGCACAACCGTATCGTCACAGTGGTCTAGAAACATGGTGAACAAGTATTTTGTAGGAAGAATTGTGGTCTTTGAGAAGTGGATATATATTGGAATGGGGCGCATCTCATGGAAAGAGAAGAAATATAAAGAGGCCCTATAAAACCTAGGAATTAAAAAATAACTAATGAAAGAGACCAAATTTAGACAGTTACAATATTTTGGCCATATGTAAAAAGACATAACACATTACTGAAGAATGTAACAGAAGGAAGAGTTGAAGGCAAACGTGCAAGAGGAAGACAGCGCTATAAGTCGGAAGATAACATCAAGAGATGGACAGGAAAGAGTCTATCAGAGTGCACTATCAATAAAAGAGACAGAAGACGTTGGAGATCCATTACAGCCGAACTTCGATGTGGAGACGGCATCTGATGATGATGCCTTAGCACAATAGACATTTTTATTTTTATAAACTTTGTCATTGCCATGTGTATGAAACAAACTATGCCATTTATTATAAACTTTGTCATTGTCACACATGCGGAAAGCATTACAGACAAGATCAAAGCAAGCAGCGTTATTATACATTGTAACGTATATACTTATTCTTGCAAATACTAGACGCCAGATTAACTCTTCGGAAAAATTCATTTACATGAAAAATGATATCTTGGCAAGGCCGTTGTGCAATCTTAATCAACCAGGTTTTCATTTATTGTAGGCGAAATTCAATACAATACAATAATGGTGAGAAATGAGATTGTTTTATGATTTTTTCTGAAGTTCACAAGTCACGGATATTCTATATGTCTGCTAGGGAAAACAATTTGCGGCCATTGTTTTTCACTAAAAGTTAATATTTCATGATTTACTGAAGTCCTACTGAGAGAAATTGATTATTGATTTATTTTTATTTTATTTTGTTTTATTTTATTTTATTTATTTGTTTCGCGCTATCGTCGGTACAGATGTTATGGCTATGGCAGGGCTCTGGTTCTCTAAAGCTGATGTGGTAGCGTGCCTGTATGTGATATTTATGTCTTGTGTCCTAATCTGTTTGTTTTATGTGAGTAAACAAAATCTTCTTTTTTATGTGTGTCTATTTTATTATAATCTTTCAGCTTCGCGTGGAGCATGGGCGTTCAAGAAATGCATGGCAAACTTCCCTGTTCTGTGTCATCCGTCCAAAGTTTTTTTATGACTTATTTTTCCCTTTCACGCCTATCTCCAGTTCTCCTCTTCGAATATGTGTGTTTTTTTTTGGTCTCCCCTTTTCTCTGACACGAATCAACCTAAATCACACCTAAAGGTCTTTTATATTTGGAGATGCGCCCTAATATAACCGACTAGGTTGAACGGACGCGCCTCGCCAAAACGAGGCGAAACTGTATTTAAAAAAAAAAAAAGAATCTAACATGAAATTTGGCCACTGGACTTTCAGGCATGTCGTACAAGGCTGCTAATATGAGGTAATGCATGGGGACTGGCTCCCTCATCGTGTCAAACACATTACTACAGAAACCACCTCTACAACATGTTCAAGCTTGGTGCGTGCAAAGGGGGGAAGGAGCAACTGTGGTGGCTCCATACTCCGGAAAGCGCACACAAGAAAATGATTTTCGTTACCCCGGAGATTCCAGAACACGGACTGTCTTGTGATGTAATAAACTGGTTTTATCAGTGCGCGTTAGAGGTGGGCAAATCGACACACTCCGCTGTTTCGAGACAGTCGGCTCAGTGATTTAAACTGTGTCGAAACAGTGTGTCGACACAACGGCACAACGGCACTATTGCCCGTATCGGGGAGAAAGAAGTCTCTAATAGACAGTATACATTACTATACATGAACTGTTTTTCTTGCGCGCTACTGTCGTGTGAAAATCTATGGCATTTCGTGTGACTGTCGTGGAACGACTTCTCACTGACTCTTTCTTCTGTCTATTATTTTTCTTCTTCTTAAAATCTCTCGCTAGCTATTCCCTTCAGATATCTTTTTCATTTCTTATAATGGAAAAGTCTCTCTAGATTTCACAGTATTTTACCAGCTCAGGATTCTCACCGGTCCTAGGTAATAAATTTTTCCTTAGCCAGCGAATGTCATTCAACTTGAAAGGTGGAAAACATTGTGCTACGAACAGACCGACCGGAAGTCGACCGCCTTTCTTGGTGTCACGAACTGAACATGTACACAGTGGATACTATGCGAGTTAACGAAGGTAACTTAATACTCCTGGGACCAAAAGATGGATTTGCTACAATGCCACCCAAATCACAGCCCACCCCTGCCCGGAATACACCTGGAATTTTAGGAGGGAATTTTAAGCGGTCATTCTTCTGGTAACCATCGTACGTAGCAGATGTGATTTTATGGGCCTCGGTCGAGGCTACTTTGTACTTGTTGCAAAATATCCTTAGTGAATTCGTTGAGCGAATCCACCCAGGTTGCGGTTACATGGTAGAAACCCAGGTTGCGGTTACGAGGTACTAACCCAGGTTGCGGTTACAAAGCAAAAACTCAGGTTGCGGTTACCCAGTACTAAACCAGGTTGCGGTTACCAGATACCTAAACCAGGTCCAGGGTACAAACCAGGGTACAAGTCCATGGTACCCAAGATTATCCTTACCCACCATACGCTATCAAATAGGTTACCATACCAAACCACATCATGCACCCAGTAACCATACCACACATCCCATAAACAGAAGAGGTATTCAGCAGAGGTGACTTACCCCATCCTTATCTGTGATGTGCACTGAGTCCAGGGAAGCAAACTCTGACACCCTCTGAACCCATTAACTGTTATGAGACCAACCTGCTGGGGCAGACCAAACCAAGAGAGTTCGAACCAAAATCATCTCCGCAGCTACTACAGTCCTTGAGGAGATGAGTATTAACACCTACCAGCAACACTACCATAGAAAAGATCTCTGGTCCAAGTGATGACCACACTAGTTGATTTTTTTTTATAAACAGTAGAGCTAAACTTTTTTTCATATTTATAAGTGTATATAAAAATGTAAGATTCCATACCCTTTTATCCAACTTTACATAACAGAGTCTGTTGTTATTTTTCTTGTTAACTTTATTTGGGTTGTATTTTGTTTTAAATATAAATCTACACCCTGGGGGCTCAGCCATAATTCAATTAATTTCTATTGGGTCGGGATATTTTAATTGTGGCTGGACACCAAATCTCTTTCTCAACCTTATGTGCTTTACACAGTCCTTTTGTAGGATCCCTGAGGAAGAATTTATCGTCCAGTAAATATCTTGTTTAGGTACCAGAATTCTCTTTTTAAGTAAATTTCTAACACACTATTTCCCGAGGAGAGGCAGTTCTATTATAAACTCGGAAGCTATCAATAAGACATTATTATCGTTATTCTTCCATTCCATCCAAGCTGTCCTATCTCCTCAAAACACCTCGCGATAACTGGGACGCTCGTCCGGGATTAACTCTTATTTCATATTTAGACACTTGTCTGAGATATGAAAACTCTTTATCTTTCCTAGACCACTACTGCTGTAGGTACTTGTCACTTATTGGTGTCCAAGTCTAGGATTAGATTAAAGAGGGGACATATAAATTACCCTAGACTAAAATACATATAAATTTTTGCAAGAAACACAGATTTTAAGTTGTGTTATGAGAACTCTTCTTGGTGGTACTGCTGGAAATTAGTTACCTATTGTTAACTAATTTTTAATTTGATGGTTATAAATGCTGGTTTGATTTAATATATGGTTTTGTAATACTTTAGTATAGTTAAGACTATAGAAAGTATTTTTGCCTTAATTATTGTTTGTGAGTTAGAGATCTCATACTCGCTCAACGAACCACTACGGATATAATGGAAGAATCGGTAGAGTTGAATGAGTGGAGAACATTCTGGACAGAGTTAGCCATTGAGTGTGAACTCTCCGGAGAAGAACTGGATACTTTTGTTTCACAAAAGATGGAAAAATGCAGGATGAGAAAAATTATGCAGAAAGGAAGAAATGGAGAGCAAAATACACAGAAGAGAATGTGGAACATGAGAGACAAAGACAAGAAAAATCCCTCCAGTGTAAGGAAGAACTGGAAACTCAGTTTCAACCTACAAATATGGAATCCAGGGATAAACTTGAATCTAGGAATACTCATCATGCCACTCCTTTGCCAGTTGCATCACCATCTTCAGTGGTAAATATGACTGCACCACATGAAGCCAAGTCTATGTCTCAGAATTCAGGCTCAGACAGAGCAGAGGTATGGATATCCAAACGGAGACATCTAGACTATCCTGAAAATAAGATTAAGCACAAGAGTGCTGATAATCTGAAGAGACCTTCCTCATCCTCAGCAAAAACTCACAACAGGCATACTGAAAACAACCGCACCAAAAACCTGGTAAATAGGATCGCTCAACCAAATAGGATCACTCAACAGAAAAGGATTACGCAACCCTATGGGAAGGGAAGGGATGTTCTTGAACATCACCTGTCGGCCAACTTACATCAGTTAGACTGTATGCGCCGAGACCCAATCCCACAGACTTCTTACAAAGCTAAGGTCCCTACCATGGATGGGAACTTGACGAAGGCCCGGAGTGGATACAGGGATTCTCAAAATGTGGAGACTGCCACAGTAAATGGAGAAGAAATCACCTGTTTGTATTATCAAGGTCTTGGGTGTGATGCCCTTGTTTCAGCCTCTGTTATCGACCTTGATCAAGTCACCGAAGAGGATGTTGAGGTAACAGCACCCATGATAATCAACAGAAGGATGATTTTGCCTTTAGCTTATGTAGAAGTTAGGTCGAACTTTGTAAACGGCAAAGTAAAGGCCGCAATATTAGTTGAACGAATTTACCCGATACCTCAAGGAGGGAAATATATCATCTTAGGAGACTCAGCACGATCCAGAGACGGCGTGACTGAACAGGCTATGGAGACTCCAATGCCTAACTCATCTTCCAACATTTTCACTGAAAAGTTGGAAGAGTGCAAAGGGATTGACCACCCCAGTGCACTTAATTCTGAACAAGTTTTGATAGTCTCACCCACTATCTGCGTGCAGAAAGTGAAGCGGGTCCAAATTTCTTTGGTACCTGGTGGGATGAAACATGTTTCAGAAATACCTTCCTTTAACATGGGAGAAGCGGCTGTAGAGGAACAGGACCCTCAAGCACTAAGACTTCACTCAGTTCCGATAACCTCACCCACTCTCTGGGATCAGAAAGTGAAGCGGGTCCAAATTTCCTTGGTACCTGGTGGGAGGAAATATGTTTCAGGAATATCTTCCTTTAACACGGGAGAAATGGCTAAAGAGGAACATGAGCCTCAAGCACTTAGTCTTCAGTCAATTCCGATAACCTCACCCACTCTCTGGGATCAGAAAGTGAAGAAGGTCCAAATTTCCTTGGTACCTGGTGGGCAGGAACAACTGGTAGACTTATCTTTCTCTGTCACTGGAGAAACAGGGATAGAAGATCATACACGCTCTCATACCTGGGTAGATAGGTATGTGTCCTTAGACAGGTCAAGCAATATGACTAAAATAAGGTTGTGTATGAGGCTGGCAACCTCATCACGCAAAACTATTTGCTATAGATCCAATTGTAAGCAGAGTGTAGGCTTTAGGGCAAGCTCTTTGCCAGGAGGCAAGCTTCAATGGAGGATCCAGAAGGGAGAAAAGAAGAGAGGTATATTTTTGCGAGCAGGCTTGCTCAACCCACCTCAACTACTTATTGAAGAGGAAACGGATAGCCATGTGTGGATTACAGGCATACCGTTCGACAGAGGAAAAAGAGGAAATATTTGGATTGAAGGAATGGAGGACACGATACATGAATGTAGTGTCCGACATAAGAGAAGAGTCGGCTCGAACTTAGTTGGCCGTTGGCTGAACTTTCAAAAGGGGGCTTATGTCGTGGAACGACTTCTCACTGACTCTTTCTTCTGTCTATTATTTTTCTTCTTCTTAAAATCTCTCGCTAGCTATTCCCTTCAGATATCTTTTTCATTTCTTATAATGGAAAAGTCTCTCTAGATTTCACAGTATTTTACCAGCTCAGGATTCTCACCGGTCCTAGGTAATAAATTTTTCCTTAGCCAGCGAATGTCATTCAACTTGAAAGGTGGAAAACATTGTGCTACGAACAGACCGACCGGAAGTCGACCGCCTTTCTTGGTGTCACGAACTGAACATGTACACAGTGGATACTATGCGAGTTAACGAAGGTAACTTAATACTCCTGGGACCAAAAGATGGATTTGCTACAATGCCACCCAAATCACAGCCCACCCCTGCCCGGAATACACCTGGAATTTTAGGAGGGAATTTTAAGCGGTCATTCTTCTGGTAACCATCGTACGTAGCAGATGTGATTTTATGGGCCTCGGTCGAGGCTACTTTGTACTTGTTGCAAAATATCCTTAGTGAATTCGTTGAGCGAATCCACCCAGGTTGCGGTTACAAGGTAGAAACCCAGGTTGCGGTTACGAGGTACTAACCCAGGTTGCGGTTACAAAGCAAAAACTCAGGTTGCGGTTACCCAGTACTAAACCAGGTTGCGGTTACCAGATACCTAAACCAGGTCCAGGGTACAAGTCCATGGTACCAAAGATTACCCTTACCCACCATACCCTATCAAATAGGTTACCATACCAAACCACATCATGCACCCAGTAACCATACCACACATCCCATAAACATAAGAGGTATTCAGCAGAGGTGACTTACCCCATCCTGATCTGTGATGTGCACTGAGTCCAGGGAAGCAAACTCTGACACCCTCTGAACCCATTAACTGTTATGAGACCAACCTGCTGGGGCAGACCAAACCAAGAGAGTTCGAACCAAAATCATCTCCGCAGCTACTACAGTCCTTGAGGAGATGAGTATTAACACCTACCAGCAACACTACCATAGAAAAGATCTCTGGTCCAAGTGATGACCACACTAGTTGATTTTTTTTTATAAACAGTAGAGCTAAACTTTTTTTCATATTTATAAGTGTATATAAAAATGTAAGATTCCATACCCTTTTATCCAACTTTACATAACAGAGTCTGTTGTTATTTTTCTTGTTAACTTTATTTGGGTTGTATTTTGTTTTAAATATAAATCTACACCCTGGGGGCTCAGCCATAATTCAATTAATTTCTATTGGGTCGGGATATTTTAATTGTGGCTGGACACCAAATCTCTTTCTCAACCTTATGTGCTTTACACAGTCCTTTTGTAGGATCCCTGAGGAAGAATTTATCGTCCAGTAAATATCTTGTTTAGGTACCAGAATTCTCTTTTTAAGTAAATTTCTAACACACTATTTCCCGAGGAGAGGCAGTTCTATTATAAACTCGGAAGCTATCAATAAGACATTATTATCGTTATTCTTCCATTCCATCCAAGCTGTCCTATCTCCTCAAAACACCTCGCGACAGTGACCACAATTCAATATTTTTACGCAAGTCTTCATTATGATGAAATAAAACGGAGATATGATTATAGCTGCAGTATATGTGAAAATAATAAAAAACAACAATAATAATAACAGTAATAATAACACATGATATCAAACTAGAGTAAGCTAGTTTTGGTAGACAATGATTCAAATCCACATCGAGTACACAGATATCAGCAGAGCTAATAAAGTGTCCATTACATTTATACGAACACACGGACACTTTGAACTTTAACATAGTGCCTAAAACATTGACAACTGCAGCACTGACACGGTTTCCAGTGTCTATAACTTCTCAGCAAAAATAATATCACTTGTAAAATCAAGTCATCATAACACATCCCTGAAAAATATGACATGTTTGATATTCCATACTAATGTTCCGAACGGTTCACTCAAATTTTACAAAGGCCCACGGATGGTGAGACAGTGTGTCTCTGCAAAACAGCGAGGCAGACAGGAACTGAAACTGCTTCGAAACAACAAGCAGGCTGTGTGTCGAACCTTTCGGACATTCTGCTGTTTCGAAGCATTGTTTCGACACATACACACAGTAGCCATCTCTAGTGCGCGTGTCATGTCCAATGACAATGTCTTCTCAACTCATAAATGATCTTGTCAACCTACTTCAAGCCTTCTGTTATACGTAAACACCTGTTTATGAAAGCCTCAAGTTTTCTAATTGTTCCTCCTGTTCTCAGTGTTTCAGAGAAATACAATATGACTAACATAACATTTGAGTTGAAGTTTCTCATGTTTTTGTTGAATGCGATTCATTTAATTTAAAAAAAAATTACTCACTGCAATGGAAACTCGCATTGCCTTTTGCATTCTTATTTTGATATCTTTTTGTTTTCCTCCAACTTTGTCTGAATTACTCCCAAGATATATTTCTACATCTTGAAAGGAAATAGGGTTGACAACTCTATGTTGTTTTTTGAAGTTTCTTTTGCTTAATCTGTGAGGTGTAAATAATTTATGTATACCACAACACACAAACACACTCTAAGCATGCACACATATTGTGCGTGAATGTGTGTTTGTGTGCGTGTGCGTGCGTGCGTGCGTGTGTGAGTGTGTGTGTGATTAAAATCTACACTAGAGTTGTTGTTATTTAGGCTGGGTGATAGAAATGTCGTCAACTTATTTGTTGATATATGTCATAAAATAAAGAATAATGAAAACCAGCACGTGCTGTATAGTTTCATAAATGGGCGCTTGTGCCAAACAAAAAGATTGAAATACCGTGACTAGATCACCAATATGGAACTAATGGAAACAATCAAATAAATACCAGTAAAACAGGAGGTGATGGGAAGACGTTCCTATTGGATGTGACAAATGTTGAGAAATCTGGATGTTAGCATTACAAGGCAACCCTTGATTTTGGATTCCCTATGGGAGAGAAGTATAAATAAAATAGTGCTCAAAAACCCAAGGTGAAGGACATTTGACAGTCATGAAGGGGATAAAAAAGACTGTGAAGGGATAGCACGGGACAGGGAGACTTAGTGTGTATTTGTTGATGGCCTGTGTTGAACAGGAAAGTGACACGTAATGAATGAATGAGCCACATGTTTTCCATAATCAAGAGGGCTGTTTTTTTAATTCTAGTGAAAGCTTTTATAATGATAGTTTCAACGATGATCTACTAGTTGGATTCTCGCATATTGTGTCTGGGTCATTGAATTATAAAATGGTGCCATTTGATAATGGTGTCAATACTTATCAAGACTTCTTGATTTTGATGACCAATGACATATTTGGTGTCCTCTTGGTGTCTCGACCAATAGCTGTTTTGTCCTCTCCGATACAACACATACACACACGCGAGCAAACTCTAAGTTTACATACATACACAGATGTTCATCTGGAATGACATACGCTGAGTCGAGCAAAATGTATAACTTCAGGAAAATAACTGGTGTGGCCGTTGATAGTATTAGAGGTTCGGACCACTGCCCTTTCAGTAGATAGTATGTTGTAAGGTAAATACGAAAACTTCCTTCTCTCAGACTGACTCTACATTTTTCTCATACCCACTGTTGATCAATCGAATTCACCCGAAAAACAATAGTGAAAATATCAAATGTCGAACTTTATTAACATAAGTTAATAAATGGGTAAAAATGGTATGCCCAACCTTCCTCTTCAAGGTTGACAGTCTTGTATAATAAAAGCTTCAGTTTCAAACAATCTCAGTATCAATTTTTCACATACATTGCTTTGTCTTCTTTGCTACTGCTTGTTCCAGCTATCAAAATGTCATCTAATTCTTCAGGCGAAACCTCTTGTCTCTCTTCTGTACTGACTGTTTTTTCTACGTTTTTTTCCATATATCTCTTGGTATATCTCACTGAGAGAAAACTGGCCTTACCGCCAGGGCTGTCACTTTGCCAAGACTACTTCTATTTTTTCTTCTCTGATCTGACCTTGTCTGCTGAGCTACACATACTAGTAATAGATCAAAATTGTTCAACATACCTGGTTTTGTTTTTATAGAAATACCCTTTTTCCTTTCACAACCACCTTGTCCTCATAAAAGATGCTATCACAAAAATACTTCTTCTTCTTCTTCCGTCCTTAGCCACCAACCGACGAAGCAGTCCGTGGCCAGTACGCCTAGTGGCGTCTTAGGGCAACAACAAATTGATCAATCTATCGCTTCCACCACGCCTATGGCGTCTTTGTGGGACAACAACAGACCAAACAATCTATCGCTGTTTCCGTAATCAGAGTAACTAGCAAGCAGGTGATCAGCCCACTGTGCGAAGTTTTTACGGGACGGGGTAAACAGCCCCATGCCCAACCCTCCTTAGTCGCTTTTTACGACATGCATGGTAGGGTGCAGTGTTACTATTCTTTGCTCCCCTTTCGGGCCCCGGTAACACACGGGTGACAAAAATACTGTCGTACACAAATTTATGATAAGTAATGTACTGAGCGGTTTCTATCACTCTTTAACTCACAGCACATTTTCGCTGACCACCTAGGCTGAGCGCGTTTACCCACACAAGTCTTACGCTGAGCGCGTTCGACATCCAACTTTAACACTTGGGAGAAAACCCTTTTCTCTACCTACGCCTAGCGCGTCTCAATCTTAACTGCCTAATCCCCGTTCTAACATTTCTTCGCTCACCCCTAAAATGTGTTCACACATCCCAATTTTCCCGTGCGTACTTTTTTTCCTCAATTCACTAAAACCTGCAAGGGACTTAATTCTACGTTATCTCCCTTTGATGATTTAGCTGAACACCATACTCTCTTCTTTAAAGCTTACTACCAAATCATTACATGCTAATTTTCTCAACCATAATTGAGAACCCACTAAATCTGCTTAACCCTAATTCAACACTTTCATCTACAAACCGTAATATGCGGAGTTTCCTCCCTTTTCTTAAAGTATTCCTTCACTCATTTTATCTCCCTTCAACTAAGACAAATAGTCTGTATCCAAATCCATTCATATTTCCTAAACCACTTTTCTACACTCTTTTACTTTACTAAAACCAAACCACCGTTCACACTGGGTACGGTTAAATAGAAATATGCAAGAACAACCGGCACGCCAGATTCCTGCTCGTTGATTTAAATCCCAGTTTACCGAACTTACAACTGCTGAATTTTGACGGAGATTTTCATCATTAGAGGATCAAAAGCTATCAACTGTTTTATTCCTGATAATGGAATGTTACGTCATTTTGTTGGCAAAAGACTGTGAATTACGGTGCTTCGTGGGCTATTATTCTTATCAGTGTCAGTGACAACTTCCCTGCTGAACTCATTACCGTCAAAAATGAAATTCACTTAATGTTGACGATAACTCAAATCGGCTAGTACCGGCCGCAATTGACGATTTGTGCACTTAAATCAATCATCAACGCTTGACCTGACGCACTTCCACAACATTTACAAAAGACCGGGTGATACCATGACACACGGGAAATGAAGTTGAACTAGCTGCAAACTATTGTCTGATTTTCCCTCATATCTGTCCTCTCAAACCTCCAGAGAGCCACATTTTCAGTGACGTTACGGCCACCGGCTGTCGCTACAGTTTCATTCACGAACAATCAAGTTGGTTTCTTCCAGTGTACTCTAGTCTGTCTTTGTTAAATCAAATTACCCCGGAAATTCCAGAACACAGACTGCCTTGTAATGTAATAAACTGGTTTTCTCAGTGCGCGTGTCCTGTCCAATGACAATGTCTTCTGAACTCATAAGTGATCTTGTCAACCTACTTCAAGCCATCCGTTATATGTAAACACCTGTTTATGAAGTTTTCTAATCGTTCCTCCTGTTCTCAGTGTTTCAGAGAAATAAAAATATGACTAACATAACATTTGAGTTGAATTTTCTGATTTTTTTGTTGGATGCGATTTCTTTTAATTTTAAAAAAAATTACTCACTGCAATGGAAACTCGCCTTGCAGTTTGTATTCTTATTTTGATATCTTTGTGATTTCCTCCAACTTTGTCTGAAGGACTAATGGAACTTGGCATCCCAGAATTATCAAAGAAATAATTATTGGAGTTAAATGCGTAGGTTAGCATACGCCATTTGAAACAGTTGATCACTACGTATTGCTGTAAAAGATTAGAATACATAAGTCTCATGGTAATGTTGTTAAGTTAGTTTATCCATGAACATGCGGGAAACATAAATAAAACTAGAAAATTAACACATGAATGGAAATTAACGATGTATGAGACGAGAAGCAGATACATAATTTAAATAGTGTTAGAAAGGGATATACAAGTCATACTGAAACTGAATAGACATGAGCAGCCAGACGAAAAGAGCCCCACACAGTTTGGAATTATAATTGACAACGGACATTGGAGAATTCAATTGACAAGATATTAGACAGCACATGGCCCGTAAGAAACAAAACAAGACTTGCAGAAACTACCTGGGGTGTAAACTCTCAAATAGTGAAGCTGTTGCTTACATGAAATATTAGACCCGAACTAGCATGTGGAATCCCAGCCCGGGCAACTGCTTAAAAAATCGAACTACGACAGAACTGCCAAAACCAGGTTGAGATTTTATTTCTGGGATCAATGAACTAAAACCCAATAAATGTAGTAAATATAATGACATTCTATCTATGGCAGAACTTATTACACACAGAGTACAACAATAACCGGCAGATTCATTTTGAAGGCTCAGAAACAGCCAAATCAATAAAAGACTCGCGTGTTCGTTCGAATTTCAGGGATTTGAGTTTTCACGCTTATCGCTTGCCACATTTGGAAATACGTTTTTAGGGCTATCTTGCAACCCCATAGTATTTTCCCAGCTCAGTGCGCTCAACACTGGTGGAGGTCACAGCTTAGTGCGCTCAACACTGGTGGAGGTCACACAAGACCCACTAATTAGCAGGTGATGCAATGCCTCGAGGTGAATAGTTCTCTATCGAGGTGGTGGGGTGGGGGGGGTTCAACGACCGCCTCAAAAGTAAACTCCTGATAAACATGTTTTGCACTAACGATCAATAGAACTGCCTCTCGTTATACAAGAGTTTGCAGAGGAAGATGCGAAGATTGATGAAGATCATTTATACCAATGAGAAGAACATGTATTGACAGCATACTAAGGCTGCTAAATGGACGCCGAAAAGAAGAAGTCTATGGAATATGTTTGAAAAAAACATAACCAACCACAGAATGAACATATGTATATAGACAGATTAGTAATAACATCTACAAAAATGGAGGAAGAAGAATATATGAAAAAACTAAACGAAGGACATACATATGATACAGTTGCCGCTGTAAAATGTTGAAACAACATGAAAGATGAGCACTAAAAATAGCTGCAATAGACATCTCGGAAACCAGAGTTTATGGTAACGCTAAGAACATGTGAGCACGACTATCAGTTACGCCTGCCCTAAAAGAACAGTAAAACCAATGAACTAGTTGACCCCTTAGAAGTACTAATGAAAACTGGCTATAAATTCAACAAAGTAAAAGTACAATGGATTCCTGCCCACTGATATGGGGAAATGAGAAGACAGATAAATAGACTTGGCAAAGGAAGAGAAAGCAGTTCAAATTGACACGTGTATATTTTGGCAGACTAAATCACAGCGCGTGTGCCAGGCCCAGATATGAGCTCAATTCCGGCACTTCTTCAACATTTTCTAAATATAGTTTAGGTATGATGTAACAAAAACTCGATGGACAATTATATACATAAAATAGCAATTAACAACATAAAACCAAATTTATTTTCGTATCCTTTCGTCACATAATGTACAACTATTCCTGGGAATTGTTTTCGCCATATCTTAATGGTGACACATTTGAGCACGTATCCGAGCATAGCTTGTTGGGAATTTTTATAGACCAATCATTGCACTGGACTACCCTTATGCAATCTACATTAAGTATTCAGTGTCAGCACCCTCATGTATCATGTTTCTAAAATAAAGCATTTCTTGTGCCCCACATGTAGACGGACATTCTACCATGATCTTGTGTCCCACATGAAGGCGGACTTTCTACCATGATCATCTGTCCCACATGTAGGCAGACATTCTACCATGATCTTGTGCCCCACATGTAGGCGGACATTCTACCATGATCATGTGTCCCACATGTAGGCGGACATTCTATCATGATCTTGTGTCCCACATGTAGGCGGACATTCTACCATGATCTTGTGTCCCACATGTAGGCAGACATTCTACCATGATCTTGTGTCCCACATGTAGGCGGACATTCTACCATGATCTTGTGTCCCACATGTAGGCGGACATTCTACCATGATCATGTATCCCACATGTAGGCGGACATTCTACCATGATCTTGTGTCCCACATGTAGGCGGACATTCTACCATGATCTTGTGTCCCACATGTAGGGGACATTCTACCATGATCTTGTGTCCCACATGTAGGCGGACATTCTACCATGATCTTGTATCTCACATGTAGGCGGACATTCTACCATGATCTTGTGTCCCACATGTAGGCGGACATTCTACCATGATCTTGTGTCCCACATGTAGGGGGACATTCTACCATGATCTTGTGTCCCACATGTAGGCGGACATTCTACCATGATCTTGTGTCCCACATGTAGGCGGACATTCTACCATGATCTTGTGTCCCACATGTAGGCGGACATTCTACCATGATCTTATTTATTGCTGTAACATTTGGTGCAGTGGTTTCTGTAACAATCTGTTTTACTTGATGAGGTTAACAACCCCATACACAACCTCATATTAGTCACTTTGTACGACATGCTTGAGTGAGTATAAATCCAATTTTTTCGTTGTCTACTCTAAGACCCCCGTGACACGAGGGTCCTCTATCTTGCTAAAGCACGAACTGACTTCTTTCGCACTTCATCCGACTATGCTGGGGGTTGGTTCTGACAGGCCCTGCGAGATCACTCATGAGACCCGGGCCCCTACACATTGTGAGGCATCTCATTTTTTGTAAAGAAGCAAAAATAGTTTAATGTAAAGGAAGACGTGAACAAAAATGCTGAGGTGAAATCATCATGTGAAGTGAGGGCCGGAAAAAAATGCCCCTTTTTCCCCATAGGACTGTGTCCTGGAATGCGTCACCTACATCTATAACTACATCTATGAAGTAACCGTAGAATAAGATAAATGTAGTTCCATAACATTTACTGCCGTTGAGGAGTGAAGTGTTACATACTTCACTATATTAGGTCAAACTTGAGTGACCAGATTCCTTCTTCGCTGCTTTTACTTTCATTAACTCAAGACCAGAGTCTGGTACCTATTTACAGCTGGGTAGAGTGGAGCTTGATACTACTGTGTTTCAAACCAGATACCTTTGCCGCGAGAGGTCAGCGCTGTAACTATTATGCCATTTTGACGTTTCTCGTAACTATACTTCTTTCACAAGAAATCTTTGTTCCATTATTAAATAATTACGAACTTTTACACTTGCACTTTCTCCAGGTGACTCGTGATGTCCGCTCACTGCCAGAATGTAAACCTAGTACTTTCTAACTTCACACCTGTGATCACCTAAAGTACTTATATTTATTGTTATAGTAATGATTCCAATGCTTATTTTGGTTCGTTCATATTAACGTTAGCTATTATTATAAAAATACATCTCTTACAAGTATTAATATTGTAGATATTATTAATATAATTATTGATTTTCTTGTTATTCAGGGCAGAAATATAAATACACGGCTGTGTTTATTTTATTCATCTTGTGTCAATAAAGGTCTTCGTTCGTTCGAATCTTTGTTTTTTACTCATTCTATTGTTTGTGCGTTCGTTCGTTTGTTCATTTGTGTTATCTTTCGTTCTTTCTATTTTTCGTTCATTCGATCGTTCATTCGTTTGTTCCATCTTTATTCTATCGTTCTTTCCATCGTTTGATCGATGGTTTATTCGACAGTTCACTCGTTCGTTCTTTTGTTCGTTCATTCGTTTGCTTGTTCGTTCCTTTGTTCGATCGTTTATTTGATCATTCGTTCAATCATTAGTTCGATTATTCTACGCTACCGAACATAACATCAGAAACAGAGATCAGTGCTAGGTACAATTCAAGTGTACCAATAAAGGAATCATATCTGAAAATTAACTTCGAGCAAATATGCCATATATATATATAATGTTCAAAAAAAAGAAACGCATAGCTACTGAAGGCACACACATAGCCATAATTTTGACATTCAATAACTTTTTTAATTCAATGAGTTAATTATTCAAATTGCACACAAGAATACCTTAGGGTTCATCCAATCAACTGACCGTTGTTTTGTATCTGGGTCACGAGAGTTTTTTGGCATACGGGCTTTCCCGTTAGTATGGTGTGTGGCCTCCTCTTGCATCGATCAGCGACTGGCATCTCCTGGGCATGGATGCGATCAGACGTCTGATGTTTGCCTGTGGGATGGCTGCCCACTCTTCCTGGAGTGCCTGGAACAGATCACGACAATTGGCTGGAGCAACGTCTCGGCGACAAACACGTCTATGCAGCTCATCCCACAGGTGCTCAATCGGACTCATGACTCGAGACAGGGATGGCCAGGGAAGGGTGAGAATGTTGTTGGCAGTCTGGAACTGCGTGGTCAGCCGTGCACAATGGGGTCTGGCGTTGTCCTGTTGATACACAGACCTTTGGGCAGCCAAAAGTGGAAGGACATGGGGTCGAAGAATTTCATTGACGTATCGTTGCGCATTCAAGCCTCCTTCAATGTGCACCAATTGACTCCTTCCGTTGTAACTGATCATTCCCCACACCATTGCACCTCCACCACCGTGCGGCGGAGCTTCATCAACGCAATGTTGGGCAAAACGTTCATTTCCCCTACGGTAGACCCTACGCCGTCTATCATGACGCTGCAACAAAAAGAAAGATTCGTCACTAAACCAGACACGTCTCCATTGATTGTCAGCTGCCCAGGGACGATGCTGGTTGGCCCAAAGAAGTCGATTTTGGCGATGGCGGCGCGTAAGGACAGGTCCTCAGTGAGGTCGTTGTGCCCAAAGTCCAGCGTCATGCAGTCTATTCCGGACAGTTTGATCAGACAGATGACGTCCTGCAGGCAATGACTGGGCAGTTGAGAAAGCTGTTGTAAACCTGTCTCTGAGGTGACGAAGCCGAATAAAGCGATCCTCCGCTGCTGTTGTCACTCTGGGTCGTCCACTGCGATGCCGGTCTTCAACTGAGCCAGTGGCTTGGAACCGGTGCCAAAGTCGACTGATGGTACTCTGATGCACGTTTAGATGCCTGGAAACCTGACTTTGACTTTCGCCTGCATGCAGTCGGCCAATAGCAATGTTCCTTAAATGTATCGATAGAGACGCCATAAATGTCTGCTTGAAAATGAACATAATTTTTTGGGTGTAGCGTTATCCTTTTATAGGGTTTCAGTTGCGTAGTCAGTGAATAGTGTTCACCCCAAATTTTGTTGCTTTCGCGTGCGCGCAACATGAGCTGTGGTCAAAAATTGCGTCATAAACACTATTGACCACTGCGTTGTAACGATTACATAAACGAACGCAATTCAGGTCAACAGGTGCATTTGACACTGTAAAGAACATTTGAGGCTGGTTTTTTTATACCCTAGCACCAAATTTTACTTACAAACTCATAAAAACGCGCCCTCGGATAGCTATGCGTTTCTTTTTTTTTTGAAAATTATATATAATGTGTTTTGCTATTCCGTCTGTCCGTCTGTCCGCATACAATTGTTTTATCACTACCTAGAAGTCTGAAATTTGGCATGCTGATAGGTCATAAGATATGAAGGCCCAGAAAAACCAGAAAGCTCAATACGGCAGCTTTGTAATTAAGCCAGAAGCCTTTAGCATAATTTTTCGGTTTCAAGGGAAGTTAGCATATTATTATGAAGCTAATGAATATGTAAGATTCCAATCAAATTTTTCTTATTTTACAATGTAACGTTTAATAATTAAGCAAATAAAATCTTGGAATATAAAAATGTAAAAATAAAACAGATTTTACTCGGCTAATATTTAATATTTATGTATAATTATAAAGTAATTAACTTTAGAAAGCGGATTCTCATTGTGTATAAAAATTACAAATAAACTTTGTAGAAATAGCTGGACCGGAAACAAGATAATGGTTTAATTAATGTATACAGGGCGTGCATACATTTAAAATGCTCCGGAATTACTGAGGTCGCTGTAAACGTGAGTGTTTGTAGCATGGTAAAAAGAACATTTTCCGAATCTGCAGATGATGCCAAACGTGTCAGTGAAAGGACTGCAAAGATGAAATTATGACACTTGAAATTTTACAACTGATATAGGGGACGACAAAGAGAGAAGATTCTAGACAATTTGAAATCATGGCATGGAGAGAAGTCAACAACAGATATGATCAATAGTACTGTAGATAGGAAGTTCTGTTATATAAAGGTATCTCACACAGTTTTGATCAATAGTACTGTAGACAGGAAGTTCTGTTATATAAAGGTATCTCACACAGTTTTGATCAATAGTACTTTAGACAGGAAGTTCTGTTATATAAAGGTATGTCACACAGTTTTGATCAATAGTACTGTAGACAGGAAGTTCTGTTACATAAAGGTATCTCACACAGTTTTGATCAATAGTACTGTAGACAGGAAGTTCTGTTATATAAAGGTATCTCACACAGTTATGATCAATAGTAATGTAGACAGGAAGTTCTGTTATATAAAGGTATGTCACACAGTTATGATCAATAGTACTGTAGACAGGAAGTTCTGTTATATAAAGGTATGTCACGCAGTTTAAATAAATACCGGATTCGTATTTAAACAAGAATTTCAGTTCTGGTTATGTTTTCTTTATTTAATTGTATGTTTGAATTTTTTAAAGTTATAGGAGTAGAGTATGACAGATTTGTACACATTATGTGTTAAACAGCCTAATTTTATTTTGTCTTGGGGGAAAATCGACAGAGTGCTATGACGGTAAATCTGGTTTTATTCATCTGAACTTCGGTAATATTATTTGTTTTAGAGTAAAATAGTGTAGTTTTTTATACTTGTTAAAAGTTGTATACGTTATGTAATCAGAGTAACAAAATGGCAATGATAAGATAGTTCCCCCCTGTGCTAAGTCATTAAATAACATTTACTCTCTGACAGCTGTAATCAAACACGCACTAACGTTTGATGCGGTAAACACAAGATAGCTGTGTCTTGAACGTGGTAATCAAGAGGTAGAGTTATCTTACCAGATGGATAACAAGTTGATAGTTAGCAACGAAGAATTCATGCAATATGTTTGCTTCATCGTATCTTTCGTGTCACTTTTTCTTCACAGATTTTGATTTCGCGTTTTTTTTAACCTGCAATACTGCATATCTCCAACCTGATTATTTGTCCTTCTGTTTTTATATATAATTCTTATGATTTATCTCAAGAAATGGAAACCTGCGAGACAGTGATCGAGTTAAACGAGCACTTGACGTTAATCACGTGAATAAGACGAGTGTTTGCGCTGGCGAGAGTTAAACAAAAATGATCGCATGTTTGTAGCTAGCAATTATGATAGACTACTGTAAAGTAATCATCATCATAATCATAATCACCCACATCATCTTCAATTTCATTCCTTATGGGAGCATGCCGCCACCACTGTATTTGACCCCCTCCCCCCGAGGAAGCCAAACACTAACTCTTGCAGCAGTTGTTTCTCTAGCAATGTATTTGACATAATGACGTTGCCATCTCTATGTATAATCTCATATTAGTGACCTTTTATGATATATATAAGGGAGTAGAAGTCATATTTTGCATTTGTCGCGCGAGAGAGCCTGGGAATTATATGCCTCAGGTAGCATACCTGTGCGTATTATATTTGTTGGCAGTAAAGAATATGAGTGGTATTTTTTTGTTACTGCTTATTTCGAATTGCCCCAGTTTCGCTGCCCGGGGGTATCTAATGAGACGAAGACAGAACATGATGACTACTCACTCAGACATGTCGTAGAAGGCTATTGATATCATGTTGTGCATGAGACTGGTTACATCATCATGTAAAACAAATTCCAGTAGAACGAAGGAACGAACGAACGAACTTTATTTTCGAAGGGTTTAGAATTGGGCACGCAGGCCCGTCTAACATTCTGCCCTTCCACTCTCATTTATCATGCATATTACATCCTTTCATTACCACATGTTACTTAAAGCATTAATATGAAGGCATGCAACATTTTAAAGGTGATATAACAGCGTACGTTTACAGTTTGCAGTCATTAGCAAAATTAAGTATTTTTCTTTAAACAAGCAAGAAAGTAAAAAAATAAATAAATAAATAAATAAAAATGAAATAAAATAAAATGAAATGAAAAAAAAAAATGTGTACATTAAATTATGAATTCGAATATAATCAGATTAGGTGACATAGTATCAGAACTCATGAAGTATTTGACGGTCTGCTATTGAATGAGGTGAGACTTGGTGTTATTTCTTGCCCTCCTTAACCCAAGAGCAGAATCAGTAGGAGAGATAGATGGACATAACTTTATTTAAAAGGGTAAAGAATTGGGGACCCAGGTCTGTCCGACCATCCAGCCCTTTATCTTTCATTCTGTATCCCGACACTCACTCATGTGTTCATCAGCAATTAACTCTTAGTATACGAGCTAATTTCATGACTACCGTTACAAGATTTTGCAATACATAATTTATTTATAAAGATACATAAAGTGTTATATATCAAAATGTGAAGAAATGATACCCCTATATC
The DNA here is from genome assembly GCA_024509875.1 of Oreohelix idahoensis. Lineage (NCBI taxonomy): Eukaryota > Metazoa > Mollusca > Gastropoda > Stylommatophora > Oreohelicidae > Oreohelix > Oreohelix idahoensis. Next base: position 89,683 of record JAMPIV010008493.1, on the reverse strand, counting down.
ATGCACGTAACTAAATTGTTCAGTGGTTTTAAAGATGCATTCACCTATACATTTTCGCTATTGATGGGGATCGATCATCGGCCTTTCTAAAAGGCCGCTCGTATACTAAGAGTTAATCTGCATTTTTGAATGTGTCATTAAAGATGTTTAAATTATATAAACACATTCTCGCTTATATCCGTACATTCTTGAGGGAAAATGAAATCCCATCCCGACTAACATAATTAACGATGCATGTTACGTCGGTCGGTCTCACTCAAAATAGTAACTCGCGCCAGAAAAAAAAAATGCGCAACGCACGGTGTGCAACTTGCGCTGCGTGGGTGTTATATAAAACAAATACTTTGGTTTTATTAATTATTTTTTTAAATTCTTTCACGAAATTAGTAGCGCTCGACAAAGAAAAAGTGCGTAAAAATTGGTGTCCATGAGCCCTCACCCGATGTACAAATCATGAAAACTTGAAAATTTTTGTTAAAACCACTTATTATCAGGGAACACTCTTTGAAAACAATCCACGCACTTTCACACGAAATGTTGTCATCAAAGAACTTTTAAAATGAATCTAAAATAACATAATTCTCGCCGTGTGTACGTTGGTCACAGCTGAGGAATGCAACCGTGTTGTAAAATTGTACTGTTTCCATTAAATATACTCTCCAGAAAATAGTTACAATCAACAAAGAAAAGCGTTCACATGACGGTGTTCATGAACAGTTTGATTACACTGTATAATGGAAAGAAACCAGAAACACTCTAAGAATGTACTTTTATCTGGTCATCCGGGAACGGAAACAGCACACTATAATTAAAAACCCGTCAAGTTTGACGGGTTATTGCTAGTAATAATAATAATTTCTTACGCACTTCTGTAGCAAGAAAAGTCTTCGAGCACTAAAAAAATGTATATCTGCTTATTCTCATACACGTATTCACATTTAAGCAACCAATACATTACATATTTCAAAAGTACAGTGCTATGTAGGTACATTCTCACATATATTACATTATATAGTAATACTACGTGGATATAAAACAAATTATTCACAATTGACAATAACGAGCGAAAGAGGAAAAGAAAGGTTGACATATAGATGAGACGTGGACAGACAAAGGCTGCTTCTGTATGGGTAGATAATCGGTGTTGATGAAGTATTTGAAAACTGCTTTGTTGAATGAGTATTGTGTAGGTAGGTTTTTTATGTGGTGTGGAAGGCTGTTCCACAGGTAGGCTCCAGAGTAGGCTAGACTCTTTTTGAACAAGACGATCCTAGGTTTGAGCAGACGTAACTGATGTAATTGTAATCCCTCTCTTCTACTGGTTTGAAACAAAGATCGTAGGTACGGCGGACATTGTTTGACAGAATTGCATGAGTCAGCTTGGCTTTGTTGTAGAAACCACAAGAGCGTGTAGATGCTTGGTGCAGGCTTTCATACAAGGGGGACTAGCTAAATGGGCAGCTCCGTGCTCCATAAGGAGAACAAATGAAAATAATAGTAATGACAGTGTGGGAGTGTGTTTGTCGTGGAACTCTGGCTTATAGGATAGCACCCACCCTGTCACATTTCTAAAGTGTTCAAATCAAGGGAGCATACGAAAATATGAAACATTCTAACAGGTTTTTGAGTATCGATTTAGTTCTTCTAATTCTGTTTAATCTTACATTTCGTAGTTTTTCTATGATATCTGAGCGGGAAATAATGTTCCGACGCAGCTGCTCTCTCTCTCTCTCTCTCTCTCTCTCTCTCTCTCTCTCTCTCTCTCTCTCTCTCTCTGTACTTTAGAAATGTGAATGTTTTCGTTTGCTTAGATGAGATGATATATTATATGAGAATTAGCAGATATTACATAATTTTTTTTTTAAACTGCTCAAAGACTTTACCTGCCACAGAAGTGCGTAAGAAAGTGTTATGATTATTATTATTTCATTTTCCACCAAGAATGTATGGATATAAGCGAGAATGTGTTTTTGTAATTTTTGTATTGATGATTGATGACACATTCATAAATACAGACTAATTGTAGACGGTTTGACCGCATGAGTGAGTGTTGGTATACAGAATTATTTATTTTTATTTATTGCTTTGTTTATTTTATTATTACTTTTTTCCCCAATTACTATCTTGTTTGTTTAAAAAAAAACCTACTCATTTCTTAATATGATTGCATACTGTAAATGAATGCTGTTATGTTAACTTTATAATGGTGCATGCCTTTAAATTAATGCTTAAAGTATCATGTGGGAATGAAAGGATATAGTATGCAACATAAATGAGAGTGGAACGGCAGAATGTTAGACGGGCCTAGCTGCGCGCCCAATTCTTAACCCTTCGAAAATAAAGTTCGTTCGTTCGTTCTCTTTCTCTCTCTCTCTCTCTCTCTCTCTCTCTCTCTCTCTCACACTCACACATACTCACACATTGTGATTTTTACATCTACATGCTCCTAAAAAACTTAACTTTCTTTTTTAAAATATCTACACATTCAGCCTATCTTTATAAAGCATTTTCATGGTGCATACATTCTCTCAAATAAATCACAAACATGTTCATATTTCAAATGTGATTTCAACAACACCAGAAGCGTTTTTACGTGCTAAATGTTATTCCAGACACATCAGAAATATAACCACATTCTATCCATTCCTTCAAACACATCATTAACGTCAATCAATCAATACACTGTATCTCCTCCAAGGACCATAGCCATTCAGTCAACACATGCCAGGTCCTCCAGTCACATGCCAGGTCCTCCAGTCACATGTCATTCATGTATTCCTCGTCTTTTTCATTTCTGTCTTCAGCTCTCTTTTCCACGGGTTTTTTTGGTTTGCCTCTACTTCTTTTACCCTGGGGATTCTAGAAAAAAAGAACTGCCTTGTGATGCTATCAACTTGTTTCTTCATTGTCGTGTCCGCATTATTTATCGTTGTCTAACTGTGAGAACGTAAAAGTTTTGTAATTAATAGAACAATGTTTAACACTGATTTTTTTCTTAAAAACAAATGGTCATCATGCAAGTCTAAAGCATTGTCATGGTTACTGTATTACAGCTGCCTATCTATAAAATAAAATAAATATATTGTCTATGCAGCTGATGCCTCACACATGCTTGGGTTATGTCGTGCATATGAGCGACGCTGTAAGATAAAAATTCCGGTTTTCAGAGCGTTTCGAATTTCGGATAATGGGATGAGGACCTGTACAAAATGTGGCAGTGGTCGAGTGAAGTAACGCACGGTGTCAGAAATAGTACAAGGGTGAATATATTGTGGAAGAGATTACAGAAAATGAAAAAAGTAGAATAAACTTAGATACAAGAGAAGTTATTAGTGACTAGGAAAACAGTTTTGCATGATGCTAGCGAACAACCTGATGTAACACATCGCAATTTCGAGATGTTACCACATCAAAACCATGACCATCTTATGTTCTTCCTTACATGTATTTTTCGGTACAGGGACCCACTTGGGGAGCCGCGGTAGCATAGTGGTTAGTGCACTGGCTTCCTAGCGCAGTAGTCTATGGTTCGATCCCCAGATGAGGCGGGAATTTTTTAGGCCCCAAACGGCTCCTGGGTCGACCCAGCCCCAAATGGGTACCAGAGCAACTCTGGGAAGTTTAAGGCGGTCGGCGTGATGCCGACCACATCACCCCTCGTGTGCCGACGGTCAAGATAATATGGGCCTAACACCATATTCCCAATATGCCTCAATGGGCGTGTAACGGGTTCCTTTACCTTTTTTTTTAAACAGGGACCCACTGTAGTGTTGATCCCATGATATTGAAGGATCGAAACTAGGATAAAGGTCAAGATCTCGCAAGTGTTACAAGATAACATTGGATGGGAAGTACAAAAACAGAAATCAGTGATATACAGTCCCCGGGTATAACAACGACAAAATCAGTCGTTATGTTGAATGCATCCTATATCTCTGAATTCTCCTGCAAACCATACGCAGTTTCTGTCAAAACCACAAAAACTGTAAAAAAAAAAAAGAAATAAATAAATAAAGAAAATAAAATAAAATCGCTCCGCAAAACAAATTTTTAAAAATTAGAAATCTGAGAATATAAGATAAAGAGTATTATATGGATAGTTATTGAATAGTATTCCTGCGGAATACATAATAATAATATCCCATATTATACCTGTGGTAGTAGATTGTGTTTGGGGTGGGCAATTTCATCACATAAATGACACCTGTAGAAACCACTGCTACAGAAACACCTGAATGCTTTGACGCAGGTTCCCTGCAAGAGGACCAGCTGCACTAGTGGCGTCTTGCTCCCTAAGGAGCATACAGAGAAACCAAGAAGACACCTGTGCAGGTAGATGCTTTCTATTTAGTAACTCATTATTGATGATGAGCTTTCATTGGAGCGGGAAACGTATGGGCATTAAAGACATCAAGTACAGAATTAAAATACAAATCTTCAGCTCACATGTCAAGGCAGTCGTCAGGCTCTGAACAGTGGAGAACAAAACAAATGACAATCAGAAAATTACATACTGTTATAAATTGGTGCGTACACGATATAAAGACTATAAAGGTGATATAGAAGATCAGGGAGACAAAGATAATAAAGAAGATAAATGATAACTGAGACAAAGGCGGTTATGGAGAAACACTAGATAAATATAATAAAGAAGACATACACTTATTTTGATTGTATCGTTCTATTGTAAAACTGAATGAGTACACATTTTTATCTTTATTTTATTTTTTTATACTAGCAATAAACCGTCAAAATTGACAGGTTTTTAATTGCAGCCATCTTATCATTTTGATCCATAATAATAAGTCTGCAATACTTTAAATTAACATTTTGTCTTGAAGAAAAAATCAAAAACTTACATTTTAAGGTTATTTTTTAGAAAATGATGAGTTAATTTCCCGAATGAAACTGGACAGAAGAGTATCTTGATTGTCTGTTGATTTAATCGGCATCTCCGCACCTTCCTGTCTCCAGTTCATGTACTGTTTATCCATTTGTTGTTGGCTTCTTTCCATAATCAAACTCAATATAGAAAAGTACGCAAATGACGGTGTGCGTGATGTGACCGACCGACGTACTTACGGAGGGAATTATGGTACTTTAATAATTTCTGTTTTGTTTGTTTTTAATTCATTAAAATGAAAAGATTAATGTAGGAATGGTAGAAACAGGCAGACAAAAAGAGATGAAAAAATAAATGAAATAAATAAATAAAAACATAAAGAAATAGACATGCTTACATACAGAGAGACAAATAAACAGAAACAGACAGATATTTGTTACGTCACGCAGTGAAAGAACCAGTACAGAAACAGAATAAGAAAAACAGCAAAAAACGATCATTCTTGTGAATGTTGTGACAACAAGTTAAACACAACACCCCTTAATTATGATACCACCTGTTTCTGGGACAGACAAGTTCTCCATCAATCAACAGAGATTGCTCGAGGTGGGTGTATATTCCTGGCACTGGCAGGCGATTTAAAAAAATAAAGAAAATGAAACTGCAGATAGATACAATAGATAAAAGACTAGACAAAAGCAGCGTTCAATAAAATTTAAAGTGTGCTCTGCAAGAAATCTTTGTCGGCGGTGGTATACGAAGATAGCTAATGTGTCTTCCTAAGACAGGGTTTCTAAACTTGTGTGTGTCGTGAACCCTTTTGATTGTCTGATGAAGGCTATGGACCCCTTTGAATGTCCGATGATAATTATAGACCCTTTTTATTGTCTGATGAAGGTTATTGACCACTTTGATAATGTTTAATGATAATCAGAAATGAAAAAATCTAGACTACTATGATTATACGTAAATTAAACTGGAATTATTATATTATTTCATCAAAGCAGACATGGACGCAATGATTCTGTCATTTCATCCATTCATTATTTCATCCATTCATTATTTCATCAATTCATTATTTCACCCATTCATTATTTCATCAATTCATTATTTAATCCATTCATTATTTCATTCATTCATTATTTAATCCATTCATTATTTCATCCATTCATTATTTTATCCATTCATTATTTCATCAATTCATTATTTAGTCCATTCATTATTTCATCCATTCATTATTTCATCAATTCATTATTTCATCCAATCATTATTTCATCAATTCATTATTTCATTCATTCATTTTTTTCATCCATTCATTATTTCATCAATTCATTATTTTATCCATTCATTATTTCATCCATTCATTATTTCATCCATTCATTATTTCATCAATTCATTATTTCGTCCATTCATTATTTCGTCCATTCATTATTTCATCCATTCATTATTTCATCCATTCATTATTTCAACAATTCATTATTTCATTGCCCCTCAATTCCTCGTGGACTACTGACTTTCAGCAAATTCATGTAAATGTTTTCTTTCCCGTGCCTTTATCTCAAGGTTTTTCATGTCTATTTGTCCCTTTCATGTCTGTTTGTCCCTTTCATGTCTGTTTGTCCCTTTCATGTCTGTTTGTCCCTTTCATGTCTGTTTGCCCCTTTCATGTCTGTTTGTCCCTTTCATGTCTGTTTGTCCCTTTCATGTCTGTTTGTCCCTTTCATGTCTATCGCCAATTCTTGTATCCGTATATTTTTCGGCATTCCTGTATTTGTCTTTCCCTAGGTATTTCAAAACCTTGATTTTTTCGAAATGCTATCAACAGGTTTCCTCAGTGTGTGTCCTATCTAATGCCAACATCATCTCCTCATATTTTGTTCCACTGGTATTTGTCTGCTTATTTTTGATCAGTTCTACATTAGTTTATCTAGCCATATCACTTTAACTCTTCTATTCTACGCAAGCTCAGATTTTTTAAAGTCTGTAAGTTCTTGTTTGTTCTCCATGGTTCACAGCCGTTCAATAGGATTGATTTAACATAAGATTTGAAGATTATGATTATTATGTTGAACGTGATTTCTTTTGATTTCCATATATTTTCCAAAGTAATGAAAGCTCTTCTTGGCTACCTGACGTAATGTTTAAAAATAATCACAAATGAGAAACACGGAGTATTATCGTTGTACATCAATGAAAATGCTGATGTATGGAATTTTGAGCTTGTATTATTTCCGCAAGGCAAACATGGAAGCTGTGATTGATGCAACAAATTCTGATGAGGAAATGAGACACGTTTACAAGTGTGTGTGTGAATGTGTGTCTATATGTCTTATCTACTTTCCTAGTAGTTTCTTTCTGTCGTAAGCGTGTTCTTCTCACCATACTCACTCATAGTTTCCGCGGCTGTCTGTCTGCCTTAAACGTTTTTTCCCCATCAGACTGTATGTATATCTGCATTTTAGTTGATTTCCGTGCGTATCTGTCTACCAGGCTGTATCCGAATATCTCTCTATCTGTGTCACTTTCTGTATGTGTCTATCAGTCTTTCTGTCAGTGCTGCGTTTGATGTTCTGTCTTTGTTATGTCCGTTTGACTCCTCTTGTGCCGGTCCATTCTGTCGTTAACTGTCTATCTATCTTATTTATGTGCATGTTTGTCCGTCTCTCTATCTCTCTCTCCCTCTATCTCTCTCTCTCCCTCTCTCTTTCTCGCTGTGTTTGTCTCAGTTTGTCCTATACACTTGTTCACTCTTGTTACATATTCCTTGAGTCAACAAGTCATGACTATATGGTAGAAAATATTGCAGATGGCACAAAGGTTGTGTGGCTTTAAGTATCTAAGGATGGGATAGCCGGCCACATGTCCAACCATCCTTAATCACGAATGTGGAACTGAGGACAAGAACCAGGTGGGTGTCAGTGTAACATGAGATAAGACGCAGGTGATGGATGTTATAGTTAAAATGGGTAGTTGATTCTACCTTCAGTTGTATTGGATTCTTTGTAAGATGTACTTCGGCAAGGTCCCTTCTTGACATTAGATAAGGCATGCAGAGATGCCGGTAACAGTTTTATATGTCAACATTCTTTCATAAAACTGATCTTCAACAGTGAACAAGTGAAGAAGGCCAGGTTGGACAGTAAGACGACATATGTAAATTCATCAAGTAGAAATGTAAGACAATGGCATAACCTAGCCAGTCTTTAGCGTCGCTATACAGTCTGTTACTGACACGATGTCCTCGACATGTGCATTCCGATTTTATTTATAATTCTCTACTCACTTGCGACATAATCAGAATTCCATTCTCACAAATATAATATATATAATCTAGCATCGACTCAATGAAGCATATGAGAGATCTAGATACTGAAACACTTGAGTACTCTGTAGAGATAACACATTCTAGGAGCTGAACAAATATGCGTCTGTCCACCTCGAATGACACACAGAAAAAGGCCTAGAATGCTCCTTGACTTTTGTCAAGTTGAGACCGGTTTGACTTCTGCTCAAACTGTACCAAAAGTCAGTGACGTACTTCCGGGTAACCCGTGGATGCGGTACATCAACAAACATTGTATCAACAATCGATACCTATGTGATACAGACCGATATGTTATGAGTTCTTTTAATCATAACAACCCCCCCCCCCCCCCCCCCCGGTCAAATAATGACAACTCAGTTTTCATTATTTATTGGCGTGATTTAAACTTCACCAAAGTGAACAGATGGTAACATCAAATTTCACTGCTAGTATGAAATAGTATAGTACCATGTTTCTGCCACAAAGTAGGCATTTTAACACACGAGGCATGGAAAGTAGCAAAAAATGCTAATACCATCGTCTACATATGACATAAAACAATTTAACATCAAATTGAGGTAACTATATCAAGATCAACCAACATGTAAATACGAAATACTTATATCAGTCCATGCATTCTCATTCTTCATTCTCATTCTTCATACCGTCTGAACACCTACTAGTCTTGTCAGATAACGGTAGTCTCTTAATGTCATCTCAAAGTAACATTATAATGCAAAGCATTAATAATAATATAACAACAATAGATGAGATGAGGCAGACAAATAACCAGTAAGGTGTGTGACTGCTACAATTTGTCACATGAATACAATTTTGTGTAACTGTGGAAGATATGTTCTTCATATTCATACCATGTGAAGCGAGGAAATTATGTAGCTAACACATTAATGTTGGCAAATAGTACCAATATGCCCATGTGTTGAATCCATAATCCATAGAATGGCGTAACAGCTTATCCATGTTTCAAAGTTTAGTGTGATTGTGACATAAATTTATGTCTAAAACTCAACACTATGTAATGCAATTCACTTAATCATTTTCCCATATTATATAGAATAGCGTGAGTATATAAAACAATGCTATTTCAATACTTCCTTACTGCTTCCAGAATGTCATAAGTTGTACGTTGAAATCCATAGTTGATCATGTCCATGATTGATGTCAATTCAATAAAATGTCAATACGAATCCATAAGTCAATAAACATTGTAGTGAATCATCACAAATAAGTTCCATCCTAATTATCCGTGTTGTATCCCTTTGAGGATAGTGCGAAATTTATTTTCGAGTTATCCCTTGAAAGTAGTGTAACAAGTTTTTTACGAACACAAGTGCGTATCAAAATTGTCTGGAAATTATACCATTTTAAATAATTTATATATGATGTGTTTGACAGTTTATAGCTTGACGATTATTATTGTCATGATGGTATGATGTTTATACGAAGTACCATGAGTTCAACGATATTTCACTTGATATTGCGTCTTATAGAATACATCATCATCATGTTGCTGTGCGAGCTGCTTTCTTATAACAGCAATGTGATAAATGTGAAGTCCATCTAGTGTCCTGCGCTTACTTGATTATTCAAGCAATACGTTCTTGAACTGGACATTTCCATGTACGTATGTGTGTCAGCTTGAGCTATGTGTATCATCTGGATTTGTCAGGTTGATAGATGATTTAGAGTCTTTGACACATCTGGACAGCACATCTGCCAACACGTTCTGGCTTCCTTTTATAGCCCTGATACTATAATCATAGGGCTGTAGCGCGAGCGAGGCTCTAACTGCTTTTTGATTAGTAAATCTTGCTGTCTGTAGATACGACAAGACACGCTGATCTGTCTCGAGAGTAAAATGGGCTACCATTAAATACCTCTGGAGTTTGTTGAAACTGAAAACTATGGCGAGCAGCTCTCTTTCCACGATGGGTTATCGTTGTTCCAAAGGCGTTAGCTTACGACTGACGTACATAGTCGGGTGGATGTGGCCTTCAAATTCCTGCATTAATGTCCCGGCCAAGGCTGTATTTGACGCGTCGACTCTGAGAACAAAAGGATATCGAATGTCAGGTAACCTCAAAATTAGTGATTTCGAAAAGGCAATTTTAATTAACTTTAAAGCCACATGACACGCATGCGACCAAATTACCTTATTTGCTGCATTCTTCTTGACCAACGCAAACAAAACTGAAGCCAGATCTGAAAAATTAATAAGAAATTTCCTATAGAAGTTGACTAGACCGAGGAGACTGCGAACTTGCTTCTTAGTTCGAGGGATTTCAAGATTCAGAATTTTAGAAACAGTAGAATCTTCAGGTTTGAGAAATCCCCCTCCTACCTTATGACCAAGAAAGATATTTCAGTATAACCTATTCTGGTTTTAGAAGGTCTAGCAGTAATGTTGTGAAAGCGTAATATATTCAACAAAGAATGAATTTCGTTAATATGATCATCCAAAGTATGATGAAACAAACAGATATCATCTATGTAAGTGATCAGATCATCACGATCAGAGAATAGTCTACGCATCATGCGTACAAAAGTAGCAGGAGCGTTAACAAGACCGAAAGACATGTAATTGAACTGAAACAAACCTAACAGTGTAGCGAAAGCTGTATAAGACTTAGATTTGTCAGTTAATGGCACTTGCCAATATCCTTTGGATAGGTCAAACATTGTGAAGAATGTAGCTGTAGGCAATCTATCAAGAAGGGGACTCAAGCAGAGGCAATGGTTCCGCGTCTTGAATTGTCACAGAATTTAAACGTCTGAAATCTATACAAATACGAATAGATTAGTCTTTCTTTCTGATCAAAACCATAGAAAAACTATATGGTGAATTAGATGGTTTAATTATGTTCAACCTAATCATTTTGATTTAATTCTTCCTGTACCTGAGATTGTAAATGAATCGATATAGGGTAAGGTTTGAGTTTGATAGGTGTAAAATCAGGAAGCATGATATCATGTTGAATGATATCAGTATGCCCAGTAATATATGTGAGCACATCAGAAAAAGATTGTAGTAATACAGAAATGTGCTTTTTCTGATTAGAAGATAAAGTAGAAGCAATGGAAATATCGTTCCAGCTTTCAGTCGACAAAAGATGGACATCAGGTAAAGACAATATAGGTTCACCTCCATCAGAAAAATCAGAATTCTCCTCCTGGATAACTGCTAAGGAGGAGTGACGAACACCAGATTCGTCGATAGCTTCAAAGATAGGTTTCAGATGTGGAGGTCGAGTATGAAATTGTTGTAACATATTAATATGACAAAAATTGTATCTTTTCCTTTAACAGATAAAACATAGTCAACATCTGGCAATTTATCAACAATTGTGTAAGTACCCTTCCATGAAACAATTAATTTATTGTCCTTGTGTGGAAGCAATACGTAGGTTTCTTCACCTGGCCATAATTGGCGCAGTTTCCTGTTTTGATTGATAAACAATCAAGTCTTTAATTTTGCTTTCTCTGACGGCCCCACTGCTATTTTGCATGTGTCAATAATCTTCTGTCTTAAATTCACAACATATTGATAAGAGGTTTGAACCTCCTCATCCATGTTGGTTCCAATGAGTAATTGTTTTAAGATCGACATAGGAACTCTAGGCTTTGCACCGATTACTAATTCAAATGGAGCAAATCCTGTTTTCGTTGGGAATTTCTCTAAACGCAAAAAGAACAGCAGGCAATATTCTATCCCAATCTTGTGGATACTTAGCCGTAACCTTGCCCAACATTTGTTTTAAACTCCTATTAAATCATTCAATTTTTCCATTTGCTTGAGCATTATAGATTGCACTGAGCAATCTTTCAATACCGAACATCTTCATTACCTCTTTCATAGCATCAGAAATAAACTGGGAACCATGGTCAGATAGTATGTTTTCGGGAAAACCCAATCTGCTGAATACTAAAAATAGCGCATCCGCCACGTCACTTGATATGGATTTAAGCGGAATCGCTTCCGGCCATCGGGTACATATATCAATGCAAGTAAGCACAAATTTGTGACCCCTAGCTGATGTTACTTTCAATGGACCAATGAGGTCAATAGCCATCTTTGTGAATGGACGCAAAGAAATATCAGATGCCTGGGTAGGTGCATTATGTCCAGGTCTTTTTGTTGCAACACTTTGGAACACTGAACATGTGCGACAACAATTTTTTACGTCTTTAGTCACACCAGGCCAAAAGAAATGTGATAATACCCCCTGTTTCGTCCTTGCAATACCCAAATGACCTGCACAATTTATGTCATGGGCATGTCGTAAGACAAATGGTCTAAAGCAAGTAGGTACCATAATCTGTTTTGTCAAGGATGAAACATCTTGAAAATTTCTAACTAAAATATCATTATTTAATGTGTACCAATGCTTAGCATTATTTTTCATATGGTTTGATTTTACTATACGAAAAAATTTTTGTAAAGAATAATCCTCTTTTTGCCTTTGTATGAATGATGCTTTATCAATCAATTCTACCGGTAAATTATCATTATCTTCTATCTGGTCAATATTTTCCTTTTCATTAACATTATCTCCATCTTCATCATGATTTTCATCATTTATCAGATCTTCAGACTCCTCTCCATCATTCATTACCGCATCCAACACAATATCACTGTGGTTGTGAGTATTGCTTTCAGCACGAGCTTGTGCTCTTGTTGTAACAGCATTTGCAGTAATTAAGTGCTGTTTCTCCCAATTTTCAATGTCTTCTGTAGAACATTCATGTAGACTTGGGATATTTCCTAAAATTATTCCAGCAATAGGACTATTAAGTAAACACACAAGAGCTCTTCCTGTAAAATAAGGTGTATCCAGAAATACTTCCGCTGTTGGATAGTATTCAACTGTTCCACCAAATGTAATACATTTCACTACTCTGCCTGTGTAATCTGACTGATCCACCAAAGACCTGCGCACACCGACTGTAGTTGAGCCTGTGTCCCTCAAAAGTGACACTAATTTATTGTCCACAAATCCCTTATTAAGCACTAGTGAACCAGTACTCTCAAATGAGGACATGACTGTTAATGTATGTCCAAGTAGCACTGTTGGATAAATCAACGCTGCAAGCATTTGCACGAGCTACACCAATATTATTTTGACCTGGATGATTGTCACTCTCATTTACGACAGCATTTGAACGTTCAGGGTTCCTTGACTGCCGATAATTATTGTTCTGATAAGAACTTCTATTATTACCATGAAAGTCATTATTTCTATGGAATGACCTTTGTCCTCTGTTTGGTCTGTTACTATATCCTCCTCTGTTTTGATAATCATTGGATCTGAATGATGACTGTTGTCCATAGTATCCATCATCATTAAAGTTATAATTTCTCTGAGGCTGTTGATTTTTTCTATTAAAGTTGTACCTGCCTCTGTTATTGCCATAGTGAAAATTCTGGTTAACTCTATAGTTTTTGTCAATACTGTTAGATCTTTGCCTAGGTGTATTATAATTTACCATCCTAGCTGATGCAACTGGCAAGGAATCCTTAATGTTACCCTTACTCAGGTTTCTATCTGGATGTGCAACTTGGTACTGTCTACCTAAGGCTTCAAGATTTGACAAATTCTCAGGTTTCCTCTTCTGCAGAAATGACAAAACGTCTCCACTAATTGAAGACAAAGCCTTGTCTCTCAGAATCAAATCAGATAGTCCTTCAAATGTTTTCTCAATTTTGGACAATTCAATCCATCTAGCAAAGTAAAGCTTACAAGCTGAAAAGAATTCAGTAAAATCTTTTCCTGAATCTGGCAATAGTGACTTAATTTCATTCTATAGCCATTATCATCCAATTAATACTTCTTTAATAGCATGGCTTTTATAGCATCACAGTCTTTCCTAGTCTGCTCATCTAAGGTTAAAACTGAAGTAAGTGCTTCACCTACCAATAAGTTCATTAGTCTACTGGACCATGTAGTTTTATCAACTTTAAATTCCTGGCAATAGGTCTCATACCTATTCAGATAGCATGATATATAATCGATAGATGAGTTAAATTATGGCAAATTTAACTTAAAGGGAGAAGAATACTTTTTCTTCTCAGCACCACCATACATAGGATTGACCTGTGGTTGCTGTAGTCGCAATTTTTCAATCTCTAATTCAGAAAATCTAAGTCCTTGTTGTGCCTTCATCTCAGCCTGAGCATAGGCTACTTTTTCCTTTTCAAAGGCCATCTCTTCTGCTCTTCTTTTTGCAGACTATTGTATTTCTTCAGCTGCTTTCTTCTCATCTCTCTAATTTTCTTTCCTCCCTGAGTTCATTAGCTTCCAACCTTTTTAACTCTTTGTCATACTCAGTGGATGCATATCATAATAAGGCTTCGCCTTCCTTACCAAATTCTTTTCCAAGTTTTATAAAATACACCACGATAGTCATGATTTACACTTATTGTGCATTCCAATAGCAAACAATAATTTAACCTTTATATATGAATATGGCAGCAATATATATTCAATACTTATTTCACCACTCTCAAATCACTTTCTGAATGCAATAATATATATGATAGATGTTATAGTATGGAGCAATAAAGAACAATAGTTACAAACAAGGTGACTGGAGACAGTGACAAGAGCCAACAGAAGCAAATGCAAATAGTGAACCAAGGCAGCAATGTATGAATATCAGAACAAATAATTAAAAAACAGCTCTATCACACATATGACACGACAGCACGAGTTTACAACATGTATGACATCTAATACATCAAGGATAGCAAGATAAGATCAACAATATCACAAACAATAATGCAAGAAAAAGTGAATAAAAAATTACAAGTAACTTTACAACAATAAGAAACTTTACAATTAACAGGACTTTACACCTAACAAGAATAGGTCATGGTCATCTCAAGAGCAGCAGATAACGCACAGCGTTGTTAAGCTGGCCCCGTTATCTGCGACAATCACAAACCAAACCCTAAAGAACGCTCATGAATTTGTCGACCAGTCGAAACGGTATAGACAAATTCACACGTCCCAAGCCAACCACCTGCTAATACAGACACATAAATGACATTGATACATTAAATATGGTAAGAAGAACACCAGCAAATCAGATAATTTAGCTTCACAGGCTGTATGTAGCTAAAATTTCACTTATCTGATTGCCGGTGAAAAAAATTCCTCCTAGTTCCACCGCCTTTTCCTCCAAGGGACCAATGAAAACCAAACAGCGTATACCAGGTTAGGCCTAGGCTTCTGTAACAGCTGACTCGAACAGGACTCCACTGTGGTCTGTCGTAGTCTGAAAAATCGCCATCTTCGTGCAACAATTGGAATATTCAACCGATACAGCATGCAGAACAAACATGAAACTTGAAAACGGTTCCCTTTTCAGCTAGAACAATAAAGTACTGCACAGTGAAACTTGATGCGTAACCTCACACAGGCTAGCAGACGATAAAGTGCGCCATCTTTAAAATAAATTCTTGACAGGGCACAAAAACAGCAGAGACGACTGTCATTATTTGATAAAAAAAATTGTTCAGGCTGCAGATCAATGATCCTTTGGCATGGCCCCGAAATGTTGTAGTTAAAAGGGGTAGTTGATTCTACCTTCAGTTGTATTGGATTCTTTGTAAGATGTACTTCGGCAAGGTCCCTTCTTGACATTAGATAAGGCATACAGAGATGCCGGTAACAGTTTTATATTTCAACATTCTTTCATAAAACTGATCTTCAACCGTGAAGAAGTGAAGAAGGCCAGGTTGGACAGTAAGACGATATATTTTTAATAACGCCACAGGCTGCAGTAAATTCATCAAGTAGAAATGTAAGACAATGGCATAACCTAGCCAGTCTTTAGCGTCGCTATACAGTCTGTTACTGACACGATGTCCTCGACATGTACATTCCGATTTTATTTATAATTCTCTACTCACTTGCGACATAATCAGAATTCCATTCTCACAAATATAATATATATAATCTAGCATCGACTCAATGAAGCATATGAGAGATCTAGATACTGAAACACTTGAGTACTCTGTAGAGATAACACATTCTAGGAGCTGAACAAATATGCGTCTGTCCACCTCGAATGACACACAGAAAAAGGCCTAGAATGCTCCTTGACTTTTGTCAAGTTGAGACCGGTTTGACTTCTGCTCAAACTGTACCAAAAGTCAGTGACGTACTTCCGGGTAACCCGTGGATACGGTACATCAACAAACATGGTATCAACAATCGATTCCTATATGATACAGACCGATATGTTATGAGTTATTTTAATCATAACAATGGATTGAGGACAATCTATTGATAGCATTAAAATGTAATCTTTCTACTGGAAACCTCAGTGGAAGAGATGTAGATGGAAACCGAACAACTCAAGGAGAAGAGAAGTGGAGACCAAAATGAACTGAATAAAGACGATATGGAAAGATCGTGAGCGGATGACACAGGGCAAGAATTTGTTGAAGATTATTCTCTCGTTGGGGGTGTCATTAATAATTATTTTGATAAGATGACACAGGGCAAGAACTTGTTGAAGATTATTCTCTCGTCGTTGGGGGTGTCATTAATAATTATTTTGATAAGATGACACAGGGCAAGAATTTGTTGAAGATTATTCTCTCGTTGGGGGTGTCATTAATAATTATTTTGATAAGATGACACAGGGCAAGAATTTGTTGAAGATTATTCTCTCGTTGGGGTGTCATTAATAATTATTTTGATAAGATGACACAGGGCAAGAATTTGTTGAAGATTATTCTCTCGTTGGGGGTGTCATTAATAATTATTTTGATAAAATGACACAGGGCAAGAATTTGTTGAAGATTATTCTCGTTGGGGGTGTCATTAATAATTATTTTGATAAGATGACTCAATATGAATAAGTTAACAAATAAGTAACTCTTTGCGCAAAAAACCCCCGCGTCAAGCTGTGTCCACACTTGCTAACAACATTATTACTCACTCTTTGACCTCTAATGAATATTAGTTTAAGAGAAAAAGCTTCAGTATAATGTCGGTTTAAAATGGGACTCGACACTTATGTCTGCATCGTAGCATTCGAGTGCTCCTGAAGCAATGGTTCCTGTAAGAATTAGTTTTGCATGGTGACATAGCCATCCCTTAAAACAGCATCCAAAAGCTACAGGCTTTCACGCATTTGTATTTGCGTAGAATTAAAGGACTGGAGTGGTATGACGCGATCGCTATGTGGAACTGGTGACAAGATCACTAAAGTGGAACTGTAGACGAGATCACTAATGTGGAACTGTAGACGAGATCACTAATGGGGAACTGGTGACAAGATCACTAAAGTGGAACTGTAGACGAGATCACTAATGGGGAACTGTAGACGAGATCACTAATGTGGAACTGGTGACAAGATCACTAATGTGGAACTGGTAACAAGATTACTAATGTGGAACTGGTGACAAGATACTAATGTGGAACTGTAGACGAGATCACTAATGTGGAACTGTAGACGAGATCACTAATGGGGAACTGGTGACAAGATCACTAAAGTGGAACTGTAGACGAGATCACTAATGGGGAACTGTAGACGAGATCACTAATGTGGAACTGGTGACAAGATCACTAATGTGGAACTGGTGACAAGATCACTAATGTGGAACTGTAGACGAGATCACTAATGTGGAACTGTAGACGAGATCACTAATGTGGAACTGGTGACAAGATCACTAATGTGGAACTGTAGACGAGATCACTAATGTGGAACTGTAGACGAGATCACTAATGTGGAACTGGTGACAAGATCACTAAAGTGGAACTGTAGACGAGATCACTAATGGGGAACTGTAGACGAGATCACTAATGGGGAACTGTAGACGAGATCACTAACGTGGAACTGGTGACAAGATCACTAACGTGAAACTGGTGACAAGATCACTAATGTGGAACTGTAGACGAGATCACTAATGTGGAACTGGTGACAAGATCACTAATGTGGAACAGGTGCCAAGATCACTAATGTGGAACTGGTGACAAGATCACTAATGTGGAACTGGTGACAAGATCACTAATGTGGAACTGTAGACGAGATCACTAATGTGGAACTGGTGACAAGATCACTAATATGGAACTGGTGACAAGATCACTAATGTGGAAATGTAGACGAGATCACTAATGTGGAACTGGTGACAAGATCACTAATGTGGAACTGGTGACAAAATCACTAATGTGGAACTGTAGACGAGATCACTAATGTGGAACTGGTGACAAGTTCACTAATGTGGAACTGGTGACAAGATCACTAATGTGGAACTGGTGACAAGATCACTAATGTGGAACTGGTGACAGGATCACTAATGTGGAACTGGTGACCAGATCACTAATGTGGAACTGATGACGAGATCACAAATGTGGAACTGGTGACGAGTTCACTAAAGTGGAACTGGGGACAAGATCACTAATGTGGAACTGGTGACAAGATCACTAATGTGGAACTGGTGACAAGATCACTAATGTGGAACTGGTGACAAGATCACTAATGTGGAACTGATGACGAGATCACTAATGTGAAACTGTTGACAAGTTCACTAATGTGGAACTGGTGACAAGATCACTAATGTGGAACTGGTGACAAGATCACTAATGTGGAACTGGTGACAAGATCACTAATGTGGAACTGGTGACAAGTTCACTAATGTGGAACTGGTGACAAGTTCACTAATGTGGAACTGGTGACAAGTTCACCAATGTGGAACTGGTGACAAGATCACCAATGTGGAACTGGTGACAAGATCACCAATGTGGAACTGGTGACAAGATCACCATTGTGGAACTGGTGACAAGATCACCATTGTGGAACTGATGACAAGATCACTAATGTGGAACTGGTGACAAGTTCACTAATGTGGAACTGGTGACAAGATCACTAATGTGGAACTGGTGACAAGATCACTAATGTGGAACTGGTGACAAGATCACTAATGTGGAACTGGTGACAAGATCACTAATGTGGAACTGGTGACAAGGTCACTAATGTGCTATTGGTGACAAGATCACTAATGTGGAACTCGTGACGAGATCACTAATGTGGAACTGATGACGAGATCACTAATGTGGAACTGGTGACGAGTTCACTAATGTGGAACTGGTGACAAGATCACTAATGTGGAACTGGTGACAAGATCACTAATGTGGAACTGGTGACACGATCACTAATGTGGATCAGGTGACGAGATCACTAATGTGGAACTGATGACGAGATCACTAATGGGGAACTGGTGACAAGTTCACTAATGTGGAACTGGTGACAAGATCACTAATGTGGAACTGGTGACAAGATCACTATTGTGGAACTGGTGACAAGTTCACTAATGTGGAACTGGTGACAAGTTCACTAATGTGGAACTGGTGACAAGTTCACTAATGTGGAACTGGTGACAAGTTCACTAATGTGGAACTGGTGACAAGATCACCAATGTGGAACTGGTGACAAGATCACTAATGTGGAACTGGTGACAAGATCACCAATGTGGAACTGGTGACAAGATCACTAATGTGGAACTGATGACAAGATCACTAAAGTGGAACTGGTGACAAGATCACTAATGTGGAACTGATGACAAAAACCAAAAAAGGTGTCAGTAGAGCAGGAGATGAGAAGAAGACGCTGGCGACAGATAGGACACACCCTGAGGAAACCTGTTGATAGCTTAGAAAGGGAGTCCTTGTTTTGCAATCCCAGTTAAAAGACGCAAAGGTGTGACCGAAATAAACATGGAGTAGAGAGCTGGAGACATCAATCAAAATGATGAGTAGGACATGGACAGACCTGGCACGGAAAAAGAGGAGTTGGAACACATGTATTGAAGACCTATGCTCCTCGGGGAGTTGAAGTTTGATTATGCTGATTTTCATGCCCTTGACCTACTTTCATCCATATAAGATATTTGCTGTTGTTATCAGCAACACATTTTCATAACTACAATATAAGAACACAGAACTGATTTGGATCGCCTCTTGTGTTCAGCTCAAATTGTTTGCCAAGATTTACAATCTCAATTCTCATCTGTCCTTTGTTCGTAATTTAATTCTACCATTTATAACTTACACAATTATAGAAGACCCCTTTTATGTTTTCATGTAGAGTGAGTTATCTCTCCCAAGTCATCATACTTGAAAATTCCATGTTGATATCAATTCCATCATCCTTTTAGAGGAGAAATTCACCTCTGAGAGCATAATCTGTCTGTTATTGTATTACCTCTTGCCAAAACCATCGTCCTAATCGACAGACATCATTTCTCTTTATTATCTTGACTTTATCATACTTTTCCGTTATAGCCTTTTTCTACCTTCTGCCCTTCAGGTCGCTTTATTTGATTATATCTGACAACATTTCTATTCGTCAATTTTTCTCTTCCAAAATACGATCCAGTATTATTGCAAATTGATCTTTCATTGCATTGGGAAATATATGGAAATCAAAAGAAATCAGTGCAACATAAAAATAAGAATACTTAATTTATTAATCTAAAGTAAGTCTGGGTTTTTGTTTGGAATCTGTAAAACAAGAATAATGACAATTAGAAAGATACAGACTTTCGTAAAAGATTGCTTGTGTAGAATAGAAGAAAGAAAATTACAAGATCAGTAATGTGAAACTGATGACAAGAACCAGACAAACACCAAAGGAGCAGGGTGTGAGAAAAAGACTCTGGCATTTGATGGGATACACACTGAGGAAACCCGCTGATAGCATTACAATGCAGCCACTACTCTGAAAAACCCAGGATGAGAGACATGAAGGGAAAACAAAATATACATAGAGAAAGCAACTAGAAAACGTGAACGGACGGCTTCGAGAAATTTGAGATAAGCAAACTGGCGCACTGTACGGCTTTTGGGACAATAATATGCCAAAACATGGTACACTACGTGGCTCATTGGATGTGCAGAGTGAAAGAAGCTAAACAAGGAAGGCAGATCTGCATTTGACAGTCTACAAACTCGTTGTCTTTGATATACTACTTCTTCTACGAAATATGGCAGCTGGACAGACACTGAGAAATTCTACCTTTTTAAGTTCCTTTCCACTTTTTCCTGCACGAATATTTGAACACCAGACGTCACAGCTTCACCCTCGATCCAATATCTCCTGGAATCCTGTCGCAAAAACTCGTCAGAAACGGTAGGCTGGTTGCCTGTGTTGAAATATGCCATGTCTAACGTTTCGCCAATCCGTCGAACATGAAAAAACCTGTTTTTAGAAGATGAGAGCTATGGATATTATACCTCGATAAAAATGCAAAACTTCCACATTTTTCGATAGTTGTGCGCTCAAAATTCTTTGCGTTACCTGTATTTTTATAACGTTGCCACAAACACGTTGAAAGATTGGATCCTTGTCTTTTCTAATCACTAGCATTCAGAATTTGCTAATGTCAGGTACGTCACAGATGACGTTAGTT
Source organism: Oreohelix idahoensis (assembly GCA_024509875.1). Lineage (NCBI taxonomy): Eukaryota > Metazoa > Mollusca > Gastropoda > Stylommatophora > Oreohelicidae > Oreohelix > Oreohelix idahoensis. Next base: position 68,095 of record JAMPIV010008493.1, on the reverse strand, counting down.
GTTTTTTGTGTGTGAGTAAAACGGAATAGCATCAGATGAACCATTTGCCTCCGCATTTCCACTGTCACGGTACACAGTCTACCCTGTTCAACCTAATGTTCGGTTATAATTCAAGAATTCAGCGTAACGGTATTTTCCATTTTGCGCTTTATTTATATCAGAATATTATTTACATTAGATTGTACTTAATGATAGCTACTTACAGATACGTTTGTTGCTTCTTTGTTTTTTGTTTGTTTGTTTTTTATTTTTTGGCAAATAACAGTATAACACTTGTTTCGTAGTCTTTTACATTTATTCTATTAAAAAATATCAATTTAGGTTTTTCTTTCCCTAAAATGTAATACAATATAACTGTCACCGTTTTTAATTTTCATGTGAAATGTTTCTTTTTAGTTCATGATTTAAAACATTACAATTAAATTAATGACTGTATACTTTAAAATAAAAACTAGATTTATACTTAATATATATTGACGTATTTCTCGTCTGCTTGCGTTTTCTTAAAAAGCATTGCTAGTATTATTATTATTATTATCATCACTATTATTATCTTTAATATTATCTATACCTTAGGCCTATTTAACCGATTAGAACCAATCGGCCCCGTGCCTGAATGGGGCTCCGCACTCTGGTTGAAACCTCCAATTTTAATAAGAATTATATGACTTAAAACCAAAAAATGTATGTAAAAATACACGTCATGCTTTAAAGTTCTTTGTGGGGAAAAATTACTGACAGGTAATTAAACTTTGACTTGTATACACAAATGTCACGTGCGTGACTTAGTTCTCCTTGTTCCTGAGCAATACCAGAGGATGCTCGCATCACTGCAGAAGACAAATGTAGAAAAGAGTACCATAAAAAAACATACCATAAAAAATAATCACCGCATTGAATAATTATTTCTTAATCACATAATATAGGCGTACGCGTACCATAGGTTCAGGGTGTGTCCAGGCACACCTCATTTGTCTCCACAACAAAAATAATAATATGTGTTGTGTGTTTTAATTTAATTACCTGGCACGCGCTTTTAGTTTCACATTTTGGATTTAAAAACACGAACCGTAATCTGTTTCGTCGATTAGGGTGAGTTCATTATCTGCTTGAGGAGAAACATCATGAAAAGTGATTGTATTTTTGTGTGCGCATGGTTATCAATATAGCAGCAACAATTTCTGAGTGTCTATTTTAAGTTGGTATTTTGTAAAGTTTAATTATTAATTTCGTATTATCCGTAAATGGCAATCATGAAATAACTTGCTGGCACGGGTTGGGGGGGGGGGGGGGGGAAGAGGGGGGGGGGGGGGGGGGTTGGGGGGGGGGGGGGGGGGGGGGGGGGGGGCTGACGAGAGAGTACTAAAGAAGCTATATACTGGGCGTGTGAGACCAGTCTTAGAATATTGCATTGCAGCATGGTCAAAGGCAGCTAAGTCGAACTTTGACAAAATAAACAGAACCCGACTGAAAAACTGTGTAGGAAAATGCACAGGGAACATACAAATATCCTCAGGTCAGATGAGCATAATCATATTGAAATTGGAGAGCATCCATACATAATGTATGAATATATGTTATCAATTACCCTCTAGTTCTCCGTGGAAAATAGTTCCTTCAAGAAATTCTCGTCAACCTTTACTGTCCTATGTCATCCCTACGAAGTGTCTGCGTGTCTTCTTTATCACTTTCATGGCCATCTCCAATTCTCTTCTCTGTGTATTTTCTGTCTCTTATACTGTCTATTCCAGAACACGGACTGCCTTCTAATGCTTCCAACATGTTTCCTTAATTTGTATCCTATCCACCGCCACTATCTTCTGAACTCTTGTTTGTATATAAATATATTTGTTGGCCTAAACATAGACAGAAATTTGAAGTGGACAATGATGTCATATATAAAGTAAAGTATGCCTGGCCACTTTGTCCGTCAGCATTAATTTGTTTGAGCATTTCTAAACTAACTAGAAATCTGCTATTTGGCATGCTGATATCTTATGATATATTGCTCTAGAAAAATCCGGAGGAAAAAAATTCAGTACTGCGGCTTCGAATTAAGGCAGAAACGTTGTGGGGGAAAAGCACGTAATTTTTCGGTTTAAAGCTGAAATTAGCTGATTATTACACCTAATATAACCGACTAGGTTGAACGGGACGCGCCTCTCCAAAACGAGGCAAAAATTTTACATTAAAAAAAAGCTGATTATTACAATGCTAATAAATACAGTATGTGTAATTATCAATCAAAATTATTCTTATTTTCCAATGCAGCTGTCAATATTCAAGAAATTGGCTTTTTACTATAAAAGCAGTTTAAAATATTTGAGCTTTTTACATTATTAATATTAAATGTTATTGTATAATTATAACTTAACCATCAAAAGTGAAATCGGTTTCTAACACATGTAAAGATTAAGTACTAATTTGACATTATGTTGTAGTTACTGTTTTCGCATTTTGTCACACAATTTAAACCTCGGCCTGATTAATATTTGCAAATAATCTCAGCTTTGGTTACTTTTTCCTATGGTTAATTTTGTATTAAAAAACGAAACAAATTATTTTATAGATTCCCCATGCGAAGAACGGGTACGGCGTCTAATCAAAATATAAAAGGTAAATAGTGGTTTCATTGCATTGGGAAATAAATTCTAATTAAAGGAGATTAAGCGCAACACTTAAGACTGTATGAGAGATGTGTAATTTCTGTGCTTCTCTCTGGTGCGGATTGCTGGAGAGTAACAGAGAAGGAAATGTCGAAACTGTCCTTCTTCCACACAATCTGCCTAAGGAAAATTCTCCGAATCTTTTGGCCGAATGCCATCAGCAACCAAGCACTGCTTATTCGGAGTAACCACGAGGACTTGAACACCATCATAGCTGGCAGACACTGGAGTTGGGTTGGCCACATCCTCAGAAGGGACCCTGATACCGTTATAAGAACAGCTATGCTATGGACCCCCCGAAGGAATGAGAAAGAGAGGCCGACCAAAAACAACCTGGCGAATAACTGTAGAAGCCGAGATGCAAAGAATGATCCAGAGTTGGGGCACTGTACGAAGGATGGTCGCCAACCGAAAAAAGTGGAATCAATTTGTTGCTGCCCTACAAGACGCCACCAGGCGTGATGGCCACTGACTGCTTTGACGGTCGGCGGATATGGATCAAAGAAGAAGAAGAAGCACAACACAAACATAAAAATGATCAACTAAAGTATAAGAGCCCCAAGCCCCGTGTAAGTTCCCGGGGGTATCTAAAGAGACAAAGAAAAATGTGACTAATCGTCGTATCTGTACTGCTTTATTCATCTCCCCTTTTGGCCAAATTTGACCTGAGGTCATATTTTATTATAAAATAGTTTAATCTATCAGACTACACAATATCTTACACTGACCAGTGTGGATCATCATGACAAATGTCATTTTAATGTGACATATTCTTCTTTTCAACTGCTAAACCAAAATCTTTAAACGCATGTTTTCTCAAAACAAGCTAAAGTGGGGGCATAGAAGAAAGCAGTAAGTACTAAGGCGACGTAATGCAAACATGACAGTAAATCACAGCACATAATAATCACACAAGAAAATAATCGGAATATATATTAATTACATCACACAGTAAGAAATACACACACTCATCACATCATGCAGTAATTACAACTAATAATAGCTACATCGAGGGGAGATTGTAGCCGATCGGTTAGAATACCGGTTTCTGAAGTCAGGACAAACAGGTTCGAACCACTGTAAGGTCTATGTTTTTTTTTCTTCTCTTTCAAATACCATGCCTAGTGGCGTAGGAGATCATGCCTCTCCACAACTTCATGTCTCCAGTACAATTTGTCAATTCTGCTGTTGACTTCTTTTCATGCCACAATGTCAAAATGTCTAGCATTTGCTCTCTTTGTCTTCCCCTATCTCTTTTTCCTTCAATCTTACCTGTTGTTACGATATATTCCAGCTTTCCTCTTCTCATAACATGCCCCCCAAAAAAGTGGATTGCTTCTTTCTAACTTGTGAAATAAGTTTCCTTTGCGCATTGGCCTCTTTTTTCTATAATGGGTAAAAATTAAGGCCTATCTTACACATTGCATGGCATCACCAAAGGGCAAACGGTATTGTGTCCTCAACCCTCAAAATTCCCCCGGCGGACCTCATCAATGGAAATGACACCGTAGCGATAGTGTTTTTTTTTAAAAATAATCACATCACAGAATAATCACAAAATATAATAATCACACAATAATGAAAATATAACACAATAATCACATCGCACAGTATTCACAACCGACAACAAACTGAGCAGCTATTGTTAGTTATTAAAAAACGTGTGTTGACACTGGGGTCACATGCAGCCATTTTCATCGAACAAATCAAGATTATGCCGAGTTGTTGACAAATTCATCTGTGACTCTTACAGCGTGGTGTCATTAACTGACAAATTCATCTGTGACTCTTACAGCGTGGTGTCATTAACTGAGGATAGAGGTGGGCACTGCCAAACACGTGTTGCTGATTTATTGGCTGTGTTTTGACACGACCTTACTGGTTTCTTTTATTTGTTTTGCTAGCATTATTGTTAATGGACGGGGCTGGGCAAGGCGGAGGGAACCATGTTTATCTCTTGGCTGTATCATGGTGGCTGTTTTTGCTAGACAGTAAATAATATTTATAAAAATAGTGAGAGCGTTGTCTGGATCAGGGGTTCGATCCCGTACCACAATGACTCTTTCAATCCACAACTATGTTTCACTATCGTTACAACGTAAGAGAAGACGCTGGCGATGGATAGGACACATATTGTGGAAACTTGTGGACAGTATTACGAGGCAGTCCTTGTTCTGGAACCACCAGTGTAAGAGAGGCAGAGATATACCAAGAAACATATGGAGAAGAAAACTGGAAACAAAAGTGAAATGAAGACGTAGAGAGAACTTAAGCTGATGGCCCGTGACAGGAAGACTTGGCATGTGTTTGTTGAAGGTCTATGTCACGTGACAGGAAGACTTGGCATGTGTTTGTTGAAGGTCTATGTTTCTTGCGGAGCTAAAGGGTATTGATTGATTGAGTGATTGATTGATTGATTGATTGATTGATTGATTGAGTGATTGACTACAGCGCATGGAATATTTCAATTGAATAATATAGTTATTTACAAACTATTACCCGTACCTCATTGACAAAGCTCCTCCTCCCCCTCCCCCTTCCTGAGGGGTACACGTACTCCAGTTTTGCAGCCCCGGTTTAAATATTAATAATCGATACTTTCATATTTGTCGGCTGATCCAATTCTTCTTCTGGCTCACCGTTGTATCTCATATAATCACTCTGATATAATCACTCTGATATAATCACTCTCATATAAACACTCTCATATAATCACTCTCATATAATCACGCTCATATAATCACGCTCATATAATCACTCTCATATAATCACTCTCATATAATCACTCTCATATAATCACTCCCATATAATCACGCTCATATAATCACTCTGTTGCATACATATTTTTGAATGCACAGATTACAAAAATACGATATGTCTATTTAATAATTTATTTGTGTACGAAAATGCTTCCCTTGGGGAAAGCGAGATAATCCATGATTGATTTATACGTTTGATTCGGCGTATGAATATTGACGTCATGTCAGTTCTCGTTTGTTAGGGCCAGAAAATAGATTGATCTTGTTCAAGATGTTAATGGCCTGAATTTATATGTATTACTTGTCTAGTACAAGAAGATTCAGTTTTATATTGTATATCTTCGTATGCTAAGGTCTGACTATATCGAACTCTGGCGGAGGTATCCGTTGTCCTAGAGAGTGGTAGTGAGTTGCGAAGAAGACGGTCGTAATGGCCGGTTGTGTATTTTGTAACGGCTGGTCCTGTTAAAGGTTTAAAGTGAGTTATGGATGATTTTTCCATAAGGAAGGAATGTCTTTGCAAGTGTGTGATGTCAGAGACTCTTTTCATGTATTTCATTATGTTTGAATTCGGACTCCAGGTAAAGCCAGACCCGTTTTTTCCTTTGATGATCTCCTTATGGTTAGACCTAGATGAAACATCGTATTTTCGAAAATCGTTGGTCGCTTTAATATAGATTGATGAAGATGACAGGTTCCATCAGCGCTTATGTCTTTATGAAGCAACCTTCTGACTAAGGGACTGTATGGAAACTATAGGAAATCCTATATATTCTAGTTATGAATGAACTCTGGCTTATGATTATCCTTCTGCTGGGCGAGTGAGCGAAAACTCAGGGAAGGAGGCCATTTTGTATTCCTGTCATCATTATGGATCACTGTCCAAAGAACGGATCATGAATCTTACTATTCAGACAGTGGCACGGAGATCTCATTAAGATGAAAACCCCTACTGTGGTTTAACTTTGTTATTTAAATATTTGACATATACAGCTGGAGAACTTAGCCAAGGAAAAGGTTCCTCCAGTGAACCCCTTTGTATGTTTACACACACATACCCACTGATGCGTTCAGTCAGTTAGGGGATACGGCAATAGTACGCCAGAAACTGAATGACTTTATTATATTGAATGCTGCATGAACTGTACTACTATTCTGCTACCTAATGATTTGCTATGTCAACATACTCATGACTGTATTCTGTGCTGTCCAAGTGTGTGCGTCATTATTAAAAGCATAAAAACGTCAACAGCGGTTCCTAACATCTTTGACTTGCCTAAGAGTGTGAGTGAGATAGTATCAAGTGTCAACTACATCGAACAGTACACCATTCGCGTGTTTTCCACTCTCACTCCATACATATACAATCCTGCGTCGGTTGAGTTGACCTTTGTTGTACTTGCCTGTCTCATGTGTAACGAGCAGGAAGAATACTCTACCCTTTACAATGATGACCACCAGTACCACCTGGGGAACGATTACTTGTCGGTAATCCCATAGCAGACACTGCCTTGCTGTCTTTGCCTTCCCTAACTCAGGACTAGAGTGAGTTACCCATTTACAGCTGGGTAGACTGGAGCATGCCTGGTATCATCAACTCAGTACACTACAGTGGACTTTACAGTAGTGGCCAGACAAACAACCACATTCTACAGTGGTAGGCCAGTTTCCTGGGTCCAGCCTTCGCAGTCTTGATGATTGAAGTCACCAAGTGTAACAAGAACGTGTATTTTGGCAAAATGTGACACACATCAACACCAGTAGGAACTATACAGTCGATGTCAGCTTGACCTGTTCTGACAAGTGAAATGAATCTGGGTCAATGCTTGTTGACATTTTTGCAGTACAGAGCTGAAAACTTCGAAGAACATAAACTGTTCGGTTGTTACAGTGTGTGATTACCTTACCAAAGAAGAACATAAGTGCTCAAAAAAAATTGAACAATGTAATAAGATAATTTAAGATGGATTAAAAGTGCCAGTTTATTGTGATTAAAAGCTGTGCCATTAAAGTGAAATCTGAGCATACTTTGCAACACATTTTAACCACAACACATGTAATTAATTAATGATATATGCATTTATGCTTTATATATATTTATGTTTACATGTTTACATGTATTTATGTTTGTATATTATCTGTGTGTATATGTCGCGGGCATGGTTGGGAGGAGACTAATATAAGATTTCCCAAGTGACATAGGGCTTATATTAGCGTTCTATAGGGAGCGATTTTCTTTATTGGAAATCTGCTGGCAACATCGGGTGCTATTTCTGTTAGTTGTGATGAGGTGTTCTTTTCTTCGTAGTTTTTGTTAATAATTTTGTGTTCCTTAGTTTTGTTTGATTTGTTTGCATTTGTTGGTCTACCCTTTTCTATTTTTGATTTCTATCCGCAATTTATGTTTATACACTGTGGCGTTATTTGTCTTGTTGATTTCATTGCGGTTATCATCACAGATTCTGTGATCATTTTCTTTGATTTTTTCTATTTGATTTAATTTGATTTCTGCAAATGTTTTCATATTGTCTTTTCTTGTTTGTCCTTTGTAATGTCTTTAGTTGACATATGATATATGGGGTATAGTTGTATACACTTACATTATAGTACAGACCATTACTTTATGATCATTGATTACACTAAGAAAGTGTACAAGACCTTTGTAAGGCTTGTCTCCCACAGTGATTGGGATAGAAAATATTATTTTCCACAGGAACTCAAGTGATCATTGATTACATTAAGGAAGTATACAAGACCTTTGTAAGGCTTGTCTCCCACAGTGATTGGGTTATACAGATATTGTTTCCACAGGTACTCAAGTTATCATTGGTTATATTATAAACAAGATAACCATACAAGTTTTTCACTAAGACTAAGTCTATAGTATAGACTTGCCTCCCATTTAAGTGGGACAAGGTAATTTATTTACTTTTTCAGGTTACTGATTTAATAAGACAGGATGTCTACATTAGATTACTTTATTACACAAGGAAAATCCCTTGATAAGACTGGTAAAGACTTAGAAGAATGGGGAATGGCTCAATATGACAAAGCATTAGCTGTTGAAGAAAAAAAAATTGCTGCTGAAGAAAGAAAACAAAGATTGGAAATTGAGAAACTGATAGCTGAGTTGGCAAAATTAGACAAAGAAGCTGAACAGTGGCAGAGAGAAGATGAAGATAGACTCTTAGCTTTGGAGTTGAATGTATTAAAGAAAACGATAAATGAGCTTCAAAGTGACAAGAAAGCTCTTACTGATAAGTTATCAGAAGTGAATTCTGAAAATACAATATTAAAGGATAAAATTATGATGTTGACAGAAGATAATAAGAAAGTATATGACTCTTCTCTTAGTCAGAAGAAAGAGTTAGAGAATGAAGTGACCTCATTAAAAGAGATGTTGGGTAATCAGGTAAATAAGGTGAACTCTTCCACGCTTGTTTAAAACTACTGTGGAAGGTTATAGAAACATTAACTCTTCCTAGTGAGAATAAATTGAGACAATCTCAACCGGAAAAGGAGAAAAAAGATTTAGAAGTTAAATTGAGCTTATTGAAAAACAATCATCTTGGCAAAGAACAGTCTCTTATTAGTGAGCTTGAACAAGTAAAAATGGACTATGAGAAATTAAAAGTGGAGGCTAAGAAACACAAGAAGATATATAATGATAAACTCGCTAATCTATTGAGTCAGAATGTGTTTCTAAGCCGCCAACTAGAAGAAAAGAATTTAATATCTCAGGAGGAGATTAAGGTGTTTAAGAATAAGAAGGATATGGAGATTCAGTCACTGCAACTGGAGTTGACACAGTTGAGAGCGAAGAAAGAAAATGATGAAAAGATTGATAAACTGATGACTACTCATCATAGTGCTATGGAAGCACTGAAACTTGAACTTGTTCAAGAAAAGACTAAGGTTCTAGAAACTACGTCTCAGATGACAGAGTTGAGAACAGATCTCAAAGATAGTATTGCTAGAGAGAAAACTCTTGTATCTCAGTTACGTGTTACAAAGTTAGATTATAACTGGGAAGTGAGAACTAATGAGAAAACTCAGAAAGCTTTTTCTAGAGAGAAAGCTTTGGCAGAAGTGGAAGTTACAAAACTTCGTAAGAGGGTCGACGGTTTGTTAGATATTGTTTTGAACAATAAGATGTTGTCTAATAATAAGGTGAATAGATTTGAACACAAATCTGATGGTCACTATGTTAGTGCAAAGAGTCAACGACATGCTGGTAGTAACATGAAACAATATGTGAGCAAATCTTTTCGTGGAAAATATGGTTTCCCACGAAATAACGATACTGCCTCTAATGGGAGTTGGCGTGAGGCCGACAAAAGTAAATCAAGTGTCAGTCTTTTGGATCACGGTGAGGACTTTGATAAATGTCATGACAAGATTCCTCAGAAAAACCGTGCATCGACTTTTCAAGGTTCTGATAGATTGGTAAAAGAGAATAAAACTGTTAGTACACATCGTACTCCGCCCAAGCAGTACGATCCTTCTGTTAAGCACATTGCCACAGGCAAAAATAACAACAATTGTGCTAGAAAAGATAATCATAATTATGAACAGCGCCAAGGGCGTTCATCACGTGTTAATTTTCATTTTTCACGTAATGGTTCTTCTTCGAAGAACTGGAAGCAATTTGATGTTGCTCAACATTATAATTCCACTAACTATAGGAACTTCAATAGAGGTTGCCAACCTTATGATAATTATTTTTGTGGACAACAAAACCCTACTGATAGGAATTTTGATCATAAGGGGAATAATAAGTACAATTATGGTAACTGGAGTTCAAATAAGAGAAATGGTCTCAACAGAGATCATAATTTTGATAGATCTCGTTACGACGGTAGATCTCAACATGAGTCCACTTAAGTTTATTGTCTTAAGATTTCCTGATACACTTCCAGACTTATGTCTGTCCTTAATATATCATATATTGATTGTATCACTACGTAGCGGTTCATTGATGTATATTCACCGCTGATCTTTTGACATTTTGTTTCGTCTTTGATAATCATGATGTTAAAATACCTAAGATGAAATTTTTGGATAAACTAGTGTAGAAATTGTGGCATTGCCAGTAGTGTAGTATGCGTTGGTGACACCTCTCTGGAAATATTTATACTCAGAGAAAAAAAAACTTTCTCTGGTTCCTGAGATATATTCTCACTTGTCGTACCATAGGACGACTTAGCCTTATATTAGGCGTTACATTTGTTTGGAATGCTTATCATCTGCGCATTGTTATTCGTGCGTTGTGAGCCTATTGTATGTTGCTCCTGGATGTATTTCAAAAAAAAAAAAATGTACCATTTTTTTCCCGGGGGGTGTGGTAATCTGTTGCATACATATTTTTGAATGCACAGATTACAAAAATACGATATGTCTATTTAATAATTTATTTGTGTACGAAAATGCTTCCCTTGGGGAAAGCGAGATAATCCATTATTGATTTATACGTTTGATTCGGCGTATGAATATTGACGTCATGTCAGTTCTCGTTTGTTAGTGCCAGAAAATAGATTGATCTTGTTCAAGATGTTAATGGCCTGAATTTATATGTATTACTTGTCTAGTACAAGAAGATTCAGTTTTATATTGTATATCTTCGTATGCTAAGGTCGGACTATATCGAACTCTGGCGGAGGTATCCGTTGTCCTAGAGAGTGGTAGTGAGTTGCGAAGAAGACGGTCGTAATGGCCGGTTGTGTATTTTGTAAGGGCTGGTCCTGTTAAAGGTTTAAAGTGAGTTATGGATGATTTTTCCATAAGGAAGGAATGTCTCTGCAAGTGTGTGATGTCAGAGACTCTTTTCATGTACAGTAAAACCTCCATAGTTGACCACCTCCCTACATTGACCACCTCCCGAAGTTGACCACATTTTCATAGACCGGACGCGTACCACATGTACTCAATGGAAGACGACCTCTATAAGTTGACCACCTCTGTAAGTTGTATCTTGACCACTTGGACTATGACACACAATAGTAATTTACCCTCTATTACTTGACCAGTTTTTAAAAAATCAGTGTCTTTGAATTTTTTCGGCACAGGTTTTCTGACCGCTTTTCGAATGATGCTTGCCGACAAAGAAAATTAACCTAACCTCTTCGATTTTTTCGCAAACATGCAGTAAAAAAGACCAACCTTTAAGCAAAATCTTTATTCTTGCTATGACTGCCCTGCCGGTTGATAGTAATTCAACTACTAAACAGTAAGTGCTCTCTCAGACTGTGTTTTATACACTTTATCGTTGACAAAATTAACCTAACCTTTTTGATGGCCCAAAGGAAAGAACTCAAGCAGCTGACAATGAAGGAAAAGGTTGATCTTCTACATTTTCTGGAAAGCAGCAGCCAAAGAAAGACGGCATAACATTTTTGGGTTAACTAGACCACAGTTAGCAGCATCCAAAAACGTAAACATGAGTACTTGGAGAGATGTGGTAAGGAAAGCGGAGATTTACAGCGGAATAGGAGGAAAACTCCCCTCGATGAAGTCAATGAAGCCACATTAAACTTGTTCAAACAAATGAGGGCAGTTAACGCCCGAATTTCCGGGCCGATGATTCAAGAAGTTGCTAAAAAATTCGCAAGGAAATTCGGGGTGGCAGAAGATTTCCAAGCATCAAGTGGTTGGCTCGAGAAATTTAACCTGCGACACGCGATCTCCCAGAAAGTTTTGTGTGGTGAATCCAATAAAGTTCCAGTAGAAGCTGTGGAAGAGTTCATCAAAAAGTTTCCTTACTTCGCCAGAGGCTTCAAAGACGACGACATCTTTAATGCTGACGAGTGCGGACTCTTTTTCAAGGCGATGTCTGACAGGAGCCTCGCCATGAAGAGTGACAAATGTAAGAGCGGAAAACTTTCCAAAGAACGTTTCACAGTTATGCTTTGCGCTAGCTCAGCCGGAGAAAAACTAAAGCCCTTGGTGATTGGTAAATCGGCAAAGCCACGCGCATTCAAGAACCTGAAGCCCGAAGACCTCCCCGTCACTTGGAGATCAAACAAATCCGCATGGATGACTGGCGCCCTATTTGAGGAGTGGGTAAGGGGCATCGACCGAGAAATGAAGAAGAAGAAACGGTCTATTCTACTGACAGTAGACAACTGTCCTGGCCACCCACAAGTGGATTATCTCACAAACGTGACACTGAAATTTCTGCCTCCAAACAGGACCTCAAAAACCCAACCTCTTGACCAAGGCATCATCAGAACATTTAAAATGCACTACCGGGCCTAGCTCCTGCAGTGGGTCATTACTAAAACACAGATCTGTGGTCCGCCTGTGGAAGCAACTTCATCCGCTGCACCAGTTAACGCTCTTTTAATGCTGTCCTCTGGATCAGTTCTGCTTGGAATAAAGTTCAGCCGGAAACGATACAGAAGTGTTTCAAGAAATGTGGATTTGTCACAACCCGATAGCATGACGTTTTAGCCCCATCGGACAGTCCATCGCCAATGGCAGAATTCGAAGGAGTAGATTTTGAAGGTTCTGTTGCAATGGATGATGAGGTGGCTACATGTAATAAACCTGACCCAGAAGGAATTTTCCAAGCGATATTGACCGAAGTACAGACAAGCATAACAGTGCATGAAGCAGCTGGTGAAGTGGAAGAAGCAAGTGACGATAACACAGAAATTGCAGAGACTCAAAAAGAAGAGGCTGTCAGGCATCTGATATTGCAGTTGAAGTCATTTGCTGTGGAAAAGTGCCCAGGTATGTTGAGTGGCGTAGCCAGCGTTGAGAGTGCTTTCTCCAATTATGTTTGTAATAAAAATAAGACACAGACCAAGACTGACTCCTTTTTCAAGAAAGAATGATTAAACCATTATAAAACAGATGTTGATGATTTGATTTGATGTTGTGATTATGTATGATTTCGTATGATACTGTATTCTCTAATATAAGCTGTTCAAGGAAGTTAAGTATCAGAACAATAGGCCTCGTTCCATATGTTGACCACCTCCGTATGTTGACCGGTTTGCTACAGTCCCTTGGGTGGTCAACTTATAGAGGTTCTACTGTATTTAATTATGTTTGAATTCGGACTCCAGGTAAAGCCAGACCCGTTTTTTCCTTTGATGATCTCCTTATGGTTAGACCTAGATGAAACATCGTATTTTCGAGCATCGTTGGTCGCTTTAATATAGATTGATGAAGATGACAGGTTCCATCAGCGCTTATGTCTTTATGAAGCAACCTTCTGACTAAGGGACTGTATGGAAACTATAGGAAATCCTATATATTCTAGTTATGAATGAACTCTGGCTTATGATTATCCTTCTGCTGGGCGAGTGAGCGAAAACTCAGGGAAGGAGGCCATTTTGTATTTCTGTCATCATTATGGATCACTGTCCAAAGAACGGATCATGAATCTTACTATTCAGACAGTGGCACGGAGATCTCATTAAGATGAAAACCCCTACTGTGGTTTAACTTTGTTATTTAAATATTTGACATATACAGCTGGAGAACTTAGCCAAGGAAAAGGTTCCTCCAGTGAACCCCTTTGTATGTTTACACACACATACCCACTGATGCGTTCATTCAGTTAGGGGATACGGCAATAGTACGCCAGAAACTGAATGACTTTATTATATTGAATGCTGCATGAACTGTACTACTATTCTGCTACCTAATGATTTGCTATGTCAACATACTCATGACTGTATTCCGTGCTGTCCAAGTGTGTGCGTCATTATTAAAAGCATAAAAACGTCAACAGCGGTTCCTAACATCTTTGACTTGCCTAAGAGTGTGAGTAAGATAGTATCAAGTGTCAACTACATCGAACAGTACACCATTCGCGTGTTTTCCACTTTCACTCCATACATATACAATCCTGCGTCGGTTGAGTTGACCTTTGTTGTACTTGCCTGTCTCATGTGTAACGAGCAGGAAGAATACTCTACCCTTTACAATGATGACCACCAGTACCACCTGGGGAACGATTACTTGTCGGTAATCCCATAGCAGACACTGCCTTGCTTTCTTTGCCTTCCCTAACTCAGGACTAGAGTGAGTTACCCATTTACAGCTGGGTAGACTGGAGCATGCCTGGTATCATCAACTCAGTACACTACGGTGGACTTTACAGTAGTAGCTAAACAAACAATCACTTTCATATAATTATTCTCATATAATCACTCTAATATAATCACTCTCATATAATCACGCTCAAATAATCACTCTCATATAATTATTCTCAAATAATCACTCTCATATAATTATTCTCATATAATCACTCTCATATAATCACTCTCATATAATCACGCTCATGTAATCACACTCATGTCATCACACTCGTGTAATCACGCTCATGTAATCACGCTCATGTAATCACATATATTTCTCTCGTAAATTTGGCGGTCGGTCTGAGGCTTTCATCAGCTGTTTAGTTTCTCCATCAAATAGTTGTATGACAGCCATGCTGTCAATTTTCTAGATCTCCGCAGCTCCAGGGATGACTATCGCTGATCATATTTCTTACATCAATCAAATATACATGTGGTATATTTTAAATTACAGGCATACCTCGCTTTATTGCGCTTCGCAGATATTGCGCTTCGCAGATATTGCGCTTTTTTTTCAAATTATTCAAGTTTATTTATTAGAAAGTTTCTTCTTCTCCCGACAGATTTTGGCTCTCCACCAGCAAAAAGATGACGATTCGCTGAAGGCTCCAACGTATTTTTAATTTTACAGTACGTTGTTTTTTTTTAAGTGCTATTGCGCACTTAATAGACATAATTTAAACATTAGGCATTTATATGCACTGGGAAGCCAAAACAAAAAAAAGGGTGTGACCCGCTTTATTGCGAAATTCGCTTTATTGCGGTGGTCTGGAACCGAACCCGCAATATCTCCGAGGTACGCCTGTACTTCGTACATCTACGCTTTCACGTTTCTGTACTGTTTTATTCCAGGATTCGCTATAGCTTACTTACTTCTTCGTTTCATCCAGGTCGTGAAATTTTCGTTCTTGGACCAAATGTGTCGCGTTGGCTGATGTGAGGCAATGTTGCTGTAGGGTGTATGTAATGTTGTCTATTTATTTGTCTATTGGTCTTCCTGGTGGCCTGAAACCAGATCTTCTAGTGTTGTAGGCGCGTATTGGTCATTAATTGGGCTCCATTCTGATGAGTTAGCGACACCACTTAATTTAATTTTTCTGTCTCTCTATATACTTGAAACATTATGTAGTTCCTATCATTTGATGGTATCGTTTGTCGTTCTGTCGCTCTGTCGCTCCTGGTAACATTAATGGCTTTTTTAAGCATCTCCTCTTACAGGATGTGATTGCTCTCTCCGCTATAGCAGACGTTAGAAATGCAAAGAATTAGGTCAAAACCGCGACCCCCTCACAACCCCAGTACCCACATAAAAGGTGCACAGAAAGCACATCGTTACCGAAAGAGGGGTCAGTAATAAGATTTACGTAATCAAATCTCCGTGGAAAAACAGCACTACAAATAACTGGACTCTTCTACCAGCCTTGAAGACCACTTCAAAGAGCTATCCAGTCTGCTGGATATATTGGATCAATAGGATGAAATGGTGCTCATTGGGCCGTGAACAGAAAGTTATTTCGTAGAAGTCGCTCATGATCGTCCATAGCGTTTTACTTACTGTGCACAATTATTCCCAAACACATTAATCTGCCGGAAGCTATATTTTGTGGCGATAGTTTTAATTTGAGTACCTGCCTAACTTTTTGACATCATTTAAAGGTTTTTTTTTTTTTTGATGTTTCATATTCCATATTTATAGCGCAACTAAGGGCGAGCCAGTGTAGCGCTAGCTGGGGGCACAGAGGTCCAAGGGCGCCAAAAGGTCAAGTTAATAAATAAATAAAAAATACTCTTACTTCCATGACTGGTGTGAACGTTCACTTTTACAAAATTCCCCACTTTAAAAAAAAATGAAACAGCATTATAGCTAATAAATACAGTTATATAACTCTTTAATATCCTGGGGAGTGACTAGGTAGAGACGACACCCCTACCTGGTCATACCCTATTGACGTCAAAAGTAAGAATTTCACACAAATGGACATGGGTTTGACACACTCGTGTCGCAGCCTGTGAGAGTGAAGAAAGGCAAAGGACTTTCTCTCTCTCTCTCTCTCTCTCTCTCTCTCTCTCTCTCTCTCTCTCTCTCTCTCTCTCTCTCTCTCTCTCTCTCTCTCTCTCTCTCTCTCTCTCTCTCTCTCTCTCTCTTTCATATTGTATACTGTACCCAGACATTCTGACATGTACTTTAAATATTAATGTAAATGTGTACAACATCGTAAAGGTAATATAACAGGATATGTTTACAGTGTCCAATCATAATCAAGAAATAAAGTTTTTTGAAGAAAGCAATAACACAAAAGAACAATGTAAACAAACAAACAAACAAAAACAAAACCCTCCATCAAGTATATTCGACAATGGTTTTAATCATCATCAGATTAATGGAGTGACGTAAAACTGGCTGTTTAATAATGCATACTTAGCAGATAATAACTTAATGTTGCATCTACAGTGTTTGTTTGGTGCGATGTTCGAAGCCAAAATAAGCAACAAACCCAAAACTCCTAAAGACATAATGCATATATGTTGCAAACTGTCTAGATGGAGTCACAGTGGTTTGAGTATCTTCAAGATTGCAGTACAAACGACACATTTAAACACGTTTTAAATGTGACAAACATGTCAGCATTTGGATGTAAGGGTTAAGCCCCAATATGAGCAGCCTAGGATTCGCCCCTGAAAAACAATGTTTGGTTACGAAATGCTAGAAGACGGTATCCAGAAAGTCCACTTTTACATTCTAGTTTAGAGACAACCATCTATATATCAAAACATGAACGCAAACATAGACCATCTTTCTAATATAAACGACGGATAATGTGTTTAGGATGAACAGGGCGCACCTAGCCGAACCCAGGAAAAACTCGTATTTTTTTTTTAAAGTCTTGAATTGATGATAAAATAATTATTTCAATCATTCTAAAAAAATTATTTCACCGCGTGCATGGCACCGCGAAAGTTAAAAAAGCACGCAGTACTTTCAAGTTTGTTTAATCATTTGTTGACCATTGGGCATACGTCATGCTAAATTTTACTATAAAGATCCAATGACCGTTGGCCATATGTCATGCTAAATTTCCATTGGCCGTACGTCATGATAAATGTGACTATAAAGATCCAATAACCATTAGCCAAACGTTATGATACATTTGACTATAAAGATCCAATGACCATTGGCCACACGTCATTATAAATTTGACAATAAAGGTCCAGTGACCATTGGCCATACGTCGTTATGAATTTGACTATAAAGATCCAAAGACCATTGGACATACGTCATTATAAATTTGACTATAAATATCCAATGACCATAGGCCATACGTCATTATAAATTTGACAATAAAGGTCCAGTGACCATAGGCCATACGTCATTATAAATTTGACAATAAAGGTCCAGTGACCAATGGCCATACGTCATTATAAATTTGACTATAAAGATCCAAAGACCATTGGCCATACGTCATTATAAATTTGACTATAAAGATCCAAAGACCATTGGCCATACGTCATTATAAATTTGACTATAAAGATCCAATGCAGTTGAAATGGAATGGCCACAGGAAAATGAATGTCGTCATCTGGACGTGCTGCAGAAAGAGAAGACCACAATTATTTCTCGTGATGTTGTAGCGAGTTACCTAATCCTAATGATTCATTTGATATCAGGTTTAATTTGAATTATGCCACAATTATCAGTAATGGACGGGTACACGAGCAATGCCTGACACTGGAAGCTCTTCTAGTGAATGGTGATCAGAAAGACATGTCAGAAATCGTTTTGTACAAAGCATCAAAATTATGTCAGAAGTTATCTAGACGAGGGAGCTGTTGTGGCGCAGTGGTTAGTGCACTGGCTTCCTAGCTCGGTGGTCCATGGTTCGATCCCCAGTTGAGGTGGATTTTTTAGACCGCAAACAGCTCTGTGGTTGACCCAGCCTCATGAATTAGGTACCAGGGCAACTCTGGGAAGGTTAAGGCGGCCGGCGTGATGCTGACCACATCACCCCTAGTGTGCCGATGGTCAAGAAAATATGAGTATAATACCATATTCCCAATATGCCTCAATGGGCGTGTAACGGGATCCTTTACCTTTAACTTTTTATCTAGATGAAATTCAAGAAATGCATTCAAACACGTTTTGAATTCAAATGCTCAGACTGTCTGAGGGCTTCATTGCCCCACGTTTTTTTTAATAGGCCATGAAAATGTGTTAACGTTGTCGGTATGAGCGGCTAACATAAAACGGAGCATCTGCCGTTAAAATCGAGAAAAAATGTGTCTCCGTGCAATGATGACATACGATTGGTTGCGTGTGTTGAGAACGTTATCAACTGAACGTGCTGTTGCCAAGGACGCGGATCAAGCGGAAATGATACAGTAATTTTCAGCTGTTAAAACACGAAAACGAACTCTGTGAAGCCGACATTTTAGTACGGGTGTGAACATTGGCGTGTCCTTGATTTGGTGGTGGTGGTGGTGGCAGGGGTGTTGTAAAACAATAAACATAAAAGAAAGTCTGTGATAGCAGGCACTTTTTAGTAAATAAAGAAGTAGAGAACTAGACAACAGAGAAGTAACGGAATGATAGGCTTAATGGGGAATTGAACACAGGACAACAAAAACGGGGGCTATCGCCTCTGTGCACCATGTTTTCTCAAATTTAGTTGCTTTATGCTTTCATGATACGCTCTTCCAGTTTTAACATATAGATTGAAAAAAACCTGAATCTTTTAACTGAGTTAGCTCATTATCTGGTGAAAGATATCAATTATGTACATTGTTTCTGTCTTTGTGCACCTGTGGTTTTTACTGCATTAACTTTTGTTTAGCCAGTGACTCACTTTTTAAGTCTATGTTTTAAGTAACGTTTAGATTTTATTTGCTTTTAATTATAGTTTAGTATGTAAGTTGTTTTAGTTAATTTGATGAATAAAAATAATGTCCTTTACAGCTAAGTATGCACTGAATCAGTATTATATCGTTGTTATACGATTCAGTAGTGCATTAAGAAAAGAAAGAAAGGACTACAAAATGCCCTGGGTTCACACCCTTATGAAATATATTATGAGCGCCAGTGCATATAACATATGTAGTGCTTATTAATAAAATTTACATTCTTAAGTAGCATCTTTTATTTCTGTGTTTACCGTTAAAACTTAAAAAAGTTCTCTGTTTTTTACCATTTTTATTTAGATTCCACCAGAGCTCTATGCATTAGTCGTGTTTCAAATATTTGACGTTCAAATTCCCCATGTTCCATTCGTTATAGATTGCTGAAGTTTTGCATTCTTGTCCCTATCTAAGATGTTAAAATATATCCCGTTTTTACCAGCTCTGGTCCAGCCGATTTTTATATAATAACCACAATAATGTAAAATGAGGAGAAATGCTTCCATTAATGGAATGATTTTTAAATAAGGGAACTAAACAACTCCGGATATAAATTGTTTCGCATTTGAAGGTGCCGACGTCGGATGGCAAATAGCGAGGTGTCGATTATGATGATATATCGTTCACGAATTTAACTTTTCTCTTAAAGATATGACGAATTACTTATATCCATAACTGGATATCGATACTTATTCTACGCAGTAGAATGTATGGCACAATTATTTTCAATTTATTTGTGCATTTTGTAACAATAATAATAGTGAATCAATTAAACTGAGTTGTCGCTCCCTTTACTTGACTTCCTTTAATTTGGGGTTGGAAACAGCGAAATACAATTTGACACGCACGCACGCGCGCGTGCGCACACACATACACACACACAAACGTTTCAGTCACGCAAGTGAGACTGGAATAACGGGAGGGGGAGTGAAGGTGACACAGAATCAAATGTGCTTAGCTAGGTACACAGTAAAGTTCAATTTTTTTTTGAACTTGGTATACTGTACAATGTTGTCTTTAACTTGATACACAGTACAGTTTTATGTTTAGCTTGATACACAGTACAATTGTGTGTTGATACACAGTATAGTTATGTGGTCAGATTCACTGTACAGTTGTGTGGTCAGATTTACAATACAGGTGTGTTTTCTGATACACAGTACATGTTTACTCCAATACACATTATAGTTGTCAATTCACATACACAGTACAGTTGTAAATGTTGGCTATGTTGTGGTTAATGTAATCACGTGAGTTGTGTTTTCTGATTTGTTATTGATTATCTGCAAATGGAGATAGATGTCCTCTTTATGCGCGGGGCACCTATCGGGGGGATGCTGGGATGGTCGCTTCGGTAGGGGTCCTCCGGTGTCGATCAGTCGGATTTTTGGCAGCTTGTAATGGTGTGTACCGTGTGATGGGGGGGAGGTTGTTCATGCGGGATCTTTCGTGAACCCAAATACCCGGTCAGTAGCTGTAATCGCATCGAATTAGCTCATCGCGAACCGAACGCTTGCCCATGTTTTCAGCTACCAGAGGGTTCTGTATATTAGCTGAGAGTTTACTTTGCAATCCCCAGAGAAGCCACATCCTTTGATGAGGTCCTTCTGCGCGAGCGACCATATTACCACCACGAGAGCACTCAACCTATAAGGCAGGGATTGCGTGTGACGTTGATGTCAAGTGGGTGAGTTGGAAGGCTCTCGCCTACCATCGCAATGAGGATGGTACATAACTCCGAGACCAGTTCAGAGACGAGACAAACTCTCCACGAGGGCTATGACTTCCTGACACGCGAGTCCTGCTCATGGCTGTCTCAGAGCACGTAACGATCCTGATCACACACCTGCGTGTGGCCTCAGAGCGATGGTTCAGATACAACGGCCTCGTAATGGGCTTTTGGTTTGTAGGGTTTGTTTGGCTGTGTGTGACTGTGTGTGCCCGAGCGGGATTTTTGTCATTTATCCACCTATGCATGCGGGGGCAATTATAGTGCACTCAACACTCGCCTTCTTCTATTCCGCTCCTGGGTAGGGCACGTGCTTGCGGTGGCTTTGTCCACCGCCGGTCACTAGGGTCTGCTCCGATTGGAGCGTCATTTGGACACGGACTACGCACAACTGCCCCTATTCTGGGGACTGGGAAGTGGCGCGGCTACCACGTAGGGACCGACCGCGCGCAGTCATTTAAGTTGTTGGCGCCAGCTGCTCGCCTTGCACGGGTGTTTTTGCTGTTGGATAATTAGTACATATACATCTAGTTTTTTGAGTAGAGACAAAGAAAGAATACACTATACTATTCTATCCCTATCTAGTATTGTCTAAATTTGACGATTCACTCAGTGAGGTTGGGGATTGGGCACGTGATTGTCGTATTATTTTTATTTAAAGGATAGGTTCTGAGTTATTTTATTGGTTTTTACACGTCCGTGCAGAGGTGATTTAGGTGTGATAGTCGCGTTAACGCGCTCGTTGTGTGGGGAGTAAGTGGAGGCGTGTTCCCCATACCTTTTCTTCGTGCGTAAGGTCAATAGATTGTCTTGCTTGCTTCTCGCTCGATTGTGATATAGTTTGTTTATTCATTGAAGAACAGTCCTATGGGTTGAGTAATTGATCTAATGCGTACAGGTCGTTATCATTTATGACTATATTTAAATCAGACGACTTCTATTGTCTGTCCTCCTTGTTACTCGCGCAAATACAAGGTTTTTTTACACTACACTAATGTACCTGAGCCACATATTTGTTGTGACAACTTTGGTTTCTGCTACGAACAAACGTGAATACAACATACTTAGGGGATAACATATGAAGGTGCCTTGGGATGTTTGCACCAAGACACGGTAACTTTAAAGGGTTGGTTATTAGTTTTTATTATCATTGATGAAAATACTCTCAACATCAATTCATATACATCAAATAAAATAAAGTCTTAGTGTTTAAAGAAAGAATGAATCAATAAGAATGTTGTATCTTCAATAGGGCCCTCTCCCTTCTGGTAGTGGGAAAACGAGAAGATGAGGACTTGTTCCTAACACCAGAGGGTAATTAACCATAAAAGATGTCAATTTTAAGCAGTAAGGTTATGTGAATAGGTCAGTATGGGAAGATAGGAACTCAGGGTTCTTCCTCTAATTTTTAATTTTTTTATTCCCCATGATGCTGTTCTTTTACACATAGATGTGTGGTGAGGTGATAAACGGTTCTATGATCAAAAAATAAGAAGGATTGCGTATAACTGATGTTAAGCAATATAGATAAATGAGTTTCTGTTGTTTTTTTCGCAGTTGCTCTGTTTCACTTCACACATGTATAGTGGCCACGTGTTCAAATTTGCTTCCCTCAATGTCCGTTTGTAGCTAGGCATTCCTCTTGTGATATTAAAACTCTAACGAGGTTATCTAAGACTATTCCAGAGTCATTGTTCTTTGTCAAGTTCTAGCCCGTTGATACGCTTGTCACGAACGGTTTGCTGGACTGTTATTTACCAGCGCAGCTCGCTGATACGTTTTTACAGGCAGTTTAATTATTGATCCTGCGATATTCGTTCTTTTTCACTGCAGTTCTTAGTGTTTGGTGATAAGTTTTCTAGCATGGTGGCAACCGTCAACTAAGGAATAACTAAATATGTTATATATTGATTCGCACGTGGTTGTGTACTCAGCCGCTTGGTGGCTGTGAAGGAACACTATAGTTGACGTTGATGAAGAAAATCTAAAGAATGATACTCTGCTACGGCGTGGGTTTCTTGTCTGGGTTAATTGTGATGTGTCCGGTAGTTGTGGGATGAGGCGCAGGTGTGAGTTGTCGTTGAAGGGTAAGATCTCCGGTGGATTAATCTTCTGTTACATGTCGATTGTGTGTGTAGATGTATAAGAGAGAGAAATCTGCGCCTGACGCGAGGTTGAACAGGGATGTGAGGTAATAATGATGATAGTTGAACTATGATGGAAAGATATGATCGATCTGGCGAGTCTATGTTATGGTTTGTGCTAGTTAGAGGGTACATGTTCATGGTGTCCGAGGTTATAAGGATTAAGATCGAATCTGTGGAAATGTGTTGTGGAGTGTTTGCTTGGGGTTTTGGGGTGACCACTGTCTAGAGTTTGGGGCATGGAATGAGAGTAGTTGGACTCGCGCGACATGGTCATTGGGGAGTATATATGCAACACGTAGATTTGAGATGGGTTCAACAAGCTCATATTTATGTACTCTGGGAATTGTATTTAAGATCTATAAGGACCACGGTTCTGACTGTTTTGATCACATTATAGTACCTCAATCTAGGCGAGAGTGGAGTTTAGCTCTCGAGGTGTATGAGACGGCAGACACTAGATTTTATGAGGAAGATTACGCAAACGCGAGCTTGTGAGACAATAGAGATTGAGGGCGTAATTAATATATATCAGCCTACGTATCTAAGACAGATGCAGTTTAGAGGTAGAGAGAACACTCGTTGACCGTGTTTGATTTATAGAATGTTAATTATGTTAATTAAGTAGACTGCAGACGTGTCTTCGACATTCTGCGAGTTTGTGGTGTCTGTCGTGCTTGTTTAAGAAACCTTCGTCGCACCGATGGATTAATTAGCACAGACTGTTAGTCTGACGTACATTTTTTACGCATATAGATAGAATTGATTTAACCATACATTAAATGTGGAGTTGAAGCAGTAAAATTGCATTTCGCTGTTTCGACTATTTATTCAGAAGGTCGCGCCTGAGCGCGTGTCCCTGTATTTGAGTGTAATGGTATAATGTGTTAGAATGGGTTAGAATAGTGCGGATGTAGAGAGAAGATTTTAGAATTTTAGAGTTTACAAGGCTGGAAGAGAAAAATTGTAGGACCTTATTGTTGTATGCCTGTGTGTGGTGAATACGCAGCGTGGGTCAAGAGAGATTGAGAGCGAGACTCGCAGAGAAGAGAAATTCCGTGAAGAGATGATAATATAAGTGGAAAAAAAAGAAACTTTTTAACACGTTAATCATACTTTAAGAATGGAGCTGAATTATAGTATATATATATATTATAGTATACTATATATAGTAGTATAATAGGGGTTATGGGATATATATATAATAATAGTGGTTATAACATAGGTATAATATATAAATACTATATAATATAGTATATAGTATATATAAGTATATTATTTTTTGTAAGGTTGTATTATATATAAATTATAAATATAATATAACATTATATATATAAATTAAAATTTTTATAGTGACACTTTTATATAATTTACCGGTTTTAATTCTTTTTTTTTTTTATTTATATTATTATACGTATGGGGGGGGTATTTAGATGTATTGATGAATATTAATAATATATAGGGGTAGGATAGGTATTAATTTAATACTATATATATAAAAAGTTTTTTTTTTTATTTTTATCGTTGACTAATATGCATATTTTATTATTTAGCATATTTTACCGCACAAGGCACAGGAAAAAGATAGTGGAAAGTGATGGACTGGGTTAGGAATAAATAGCATGGTGTAATCTTCCAAGTAGTATGATATTTTAAGTTAAATTCGCTCCGTCTCGCAGTAGATTGTGGGTGAAAGATTATGGGCTTGGTGCTATAGTTTATGTGTTTAGAGCGATGGTAATAGAGCAGGTTATGTTTCTCAAAATTCTTTCCTGCAAGCGACTACTGATATCTGAGTTTGGGGTGATCGGAGTGTTACTATTGTGATTTCCATGTAAAAGTTGATGTGTCTTTCCCTCCTTAGTGTTGGTAGATAGAAAAATGTTTGCAAGTGGTATTCTCGCTACAGCGTCATGGTGAGGGAGAAATTCTAATGGTATGCGACAGAGATGATGTAGCACCTCAGATTTATATTATGGCTTGTTTCCGCGCAGATGACTCCTCACTTTTGCTGAGGTACCGACATAGACGTGTGCTAGCTCAGTGCAGCGACTTGTCCTTATTTGAGATCCGTCTCTGTGTCTCTATTCTAGTAGACTATTTCCGTCACCACCTGAAACACGATCTCAAACGAATGTGGTCGGTAAATGTGGTTATGCACCTTTTTTGCATTCAGCGCTTAATTACCGTGCTCCACGTTGTCAAATGTAAACCTATCAAAGGTACGTCTTGCTGTGATTATCGCCCTTTGAGTTTCTACAATTACTGACCCGTTCTCTCTACACGCGTTCATTGTTTGATATGTCACTTTCAACGATTGCCAAATCGCTCGCGTCGATAATTACAGTGTTAACGGCTCAGCTTACTTACTTGTCTCATCGAACGGCGTCAGGCAAGAAACGCAACTTGGCACCGCCGCGTCCCCTTGTTTGAGGATACATGGAACACAGGTTAGAATTGACTATAGCTGTTTTTGAATAGGCGCGTGGAATCTCAGATCAAGAATTGTTAGCGGTGGACTGAAACTCTATGACAGTAAGACAGCTAGCTGATAATGGCATGGCTTTTTTGCACACAATGAACCCGTGGTATCTAAGATGTGGGAAAGCTTGTGAGCGCTCAAATAAAGATGATGCATTTTGTTGCTGGTGGAGGGGTCTATGGATGGTAATCTCCTACAAAGTGGGGAGTTTAATGTGCATCGCGAGTAACCGGTGCGAGGTTCAAGCGCGCGCTATAATGTAGGGTCTCCTATGATTCGGGATAAATGTTGATGATGATGATTTGTGTGACAGGGAAACCGTAACGCGCTACCTCCCTAGATCTCACACAGGTCTTCTCTGTTGGCTCTAGTGTAGGGTGTGTGATCCTTTGATGATCGTACCTTATTTGGTCCTTAGGGAGAAAATGATGTCGATAGTGACACAAACACCAAACCACTTTAATTTTCTATGGAAAGTTAATAAAACAGGGTGTTTAAAAGTTTTCTTGTTTTGAAAAACTGGCATTTCTTACAATTTAATCTGCCTGTCAGGTTGTTGTCTTTTGGACAGGTCTGAAAAACCGAATGCGCACAAGATTGTTTATATCATGAAAGAGGGTAAGTCAAAAACAACTGGACTTTCTGTTCCACACAGAACTAAAATTCAGAAGATATATTTTTCACTAGAGAAGACATGTTCACAGCTACTACTGGAATCCTATAGAAAGGGAGCAAGTCACTGTGTTTCATGAGGGGCCTTGTTGTGTCATCATACCCTCCCTTGAACTAAATTCTGAATATCATTGGGAAACTCATGTTGAGAATGTTACTTTGTATTACAAAAGTGTTCAGAATTGTACCCAGTTGTATGGCCACATGTTCTCACGCTTGTGGGTTTTTTATAAGGAAATTCTCTCTTGAAGATGCAGACTCATTTCACTCGTGTTTCAAGCCTCCTCCGAAGTGTTCTTATAATAGTAGGAAATGGTATCTGGATGGAGGCTTGAGTGGCGCTGGTATTCATATTCATTCTCAGTGGCGTTCCTGCACCAGTCTGGTAACAGGAATAAAACGCTTGACAAAAGGATACCCAGGCTATACATCTAACTCACTGAGATTATTTAAATACTTTTTCCCTACCAGGATATGGGGAGTCAGCCTCGCGTGCCGATTCAGAGTGCGACATAAACACCTAACTTTTGTTTGACTCCCTCCTTGCTGTGACCACACACTTCAGTCCTATTGGCAGATTAACGCACACTGTACCTTTTACATCTTTTTTCCTCTCAATACAATAATGTGGAGGTGGAATCCAACATTTCCGTTTGGTTTGTATAATTTCTCTTTTCTTTTTTATATTATAAATGCATTCACGCATGTCGTAAACAGTAGATTCACTCTTAGAACACAGTAGGGGGGGGCTTTTCTACTATAATACTTTAATAATATAAGCAGTCACTTAATCATGACAACATAACATCAGATTAGATTCATTTTACGATGAGGTCCCGCAAGACAATGTCTACTTCCGACATGTTCTTAATTTTCCTTCCAATATCAATACCCAATTTTGTCTTTGCTGTGGTATTTAATCACATAACAATTCTCATACATCGTCCCTTTCCTACAATTCAAGATAAATTTAAAACAAATGATGCCTAGACTTGCAATGCAATGGCCGCAGTTTCACTCTGCCTGGTCTCAGGCTGGGAAATATTTTATATTTACTTTAAATTTACCACAGATGATTCTTCAGCAAAATGTTTATTGTAATTTATTTTTGACAACTGGCATTGGAATAAGGAAAAAGCCCTTGCTAATATTTGGGTACACTCAGCCAATAGAAGTGGCGCACTACCAGATTCAAAATGCAGTTTTTGAAAAAACAAAAAACATTTCCAATACTACACACGAGTCTGCTATTTAATTTGGACGTTAGCCTTGTATGTTGCTACAAACAATTTATGTTTCAGTTGAGTTTACAAATTCCTATCGCCCCCTCCTTTCTCACCCGCTTTTAGTTACCTCTGGTACCTCAAGTCGAATTTTGTGAATAGTTCACCTCAAGTTGCTCTTTCTTTAGATCGCGATCGTCCCTTTAAACGGTTATGTAAAGAGAATTCTATGGTTAACGGTTGACTGTCCTGTCTGGTCTTCCGTCTCTTGGACATTGTAATTTTTCGCCTTACATAACGCTTCAACACTAATGCTGGTGGCTTTCTTTAGTATTTAAAAAAATACATATTCTTGCTTTAGGGAGTATACAGCTATTTATCATATAAGTTTTATGCTCAGTTTTCAATTATTTAATAATGGCATTCTTCATTTTTGTCAATATGTTCGTTCGTCTAAATAATTTGTTTTGTACACAAGACCACCATTTCGCCTCCTGTTCTCCTCTGTCCCGTCTTAGCCTATGTGATTCTGAAAGTACTACGCTTGTTTTGTTGAGTGAGACGACCAGTACGTCTACAACACGTAGAGTCTGGGGGGTACTGAGCTGTCTGTGTGTTGCATCCCCCGAGTGGCGTTTGCGCCGGCCGTCGATGGTGTGATTAGTCATGGTCGGGTCCAGAAGTGTGGAGGGACAAATCAGTTGGTGTGTTAGCGTCGGGGAGCGGTGTTTAGTTGGAAGTGAACAAGTTGGGGTTTGGGGTATTGAGTAGATGATTTGCAATTGTTTGTATCGGTGTTCCGAGTACCAAATTTGTAAGAACTTACTTACTGTTCTAACACTCGGTTTAAAAACAGATAATATTACGTTAATTCCAAGATAGAGACTTGTGCGGCGGCTCTTTCTCGCAGCGCCAATTTAAATTATATGTTTTATCGTGTGGTCTAGGCAGGCAGCCCTGTATGCAGCAGATAACTTACAAAGGTTGTTTATATGACGCATTCGGTAGTGACTTGGCGAAACCTCTCGAAAAACTGCAACGCTCGTTGTATATTTATATGCTTTAGGCTTTTTCAGCTTGCGAATAAGGACTCACATAGCGTCGCCAGTGGCGGGTGGGCTTGGGTTTGCGTGTGAGGAGCAATCCCTCTCGTGAGCACGCAATTCTGGGAGTAGCATGGTCCCTTATTTATTGTTGCTTTGGTTATGTATAGAAAGATCTACTAGAATTGGAGTGAATATTTCTCTCTCTCGCGAGATTTTACCAGTACCTCACCTCCTCTACGCTTAAACATGCAGAGTCTCACTTATGGCAGGTTTGATTATCTGGCGAGATAACTTAGCTCAATTGAAGTCTCTTATGTGTTTTACTCTGATTTTCAACTCACATGGGGATGTGTCCACTTGCTTAAACAATGTCGGCTCACACGCCACAATTGTGTCGGACCCGGATATAGATTCTATTCCGGATGGATGCGAGTATGGCGCTTGCCAGTAATAAAGAACGCCATCTCTCAGAATAATCTGGATAGAATTTTTCAATGACGGCTTCGCATTGTGACGAGGAACACAAGAGCGATGAGAATGAGATTACCCGTTTGGACCACACAAATGTCCTGTGCGCATAAATAAATCTGATGAAATTTTCTTTATAGAACCATTTCATAAGGCGAGAACATTCTTTTCAGACATTGTTGAATAATTTTTTTTCCAGCCTTGTTCAACTTTTGCAGGCGTCTAGACATATCGGCCGTCTTCTGGTTTTCAATTTCCGCATCTAGGTGAGGAAGCAGCTTTGCAAACGCAATGAGCTATCCTCGAGGCGCACCACATTGCTTGCGGTCACTTCTCTACAGTATGTAATTCTTGAGTTATGTCAAGGGCACAAATTGCAATACTGGCTGCTTGTAAGTTTTTGCCGTATCAACTCTGGTAAACTACACTTCGCACTGAGCATGACACAAATTATTATTTACAGGGTTGACCATAGAGAACGAGTGTAAAGATCGTGTCAGCGGAGCACATATAGAGTTAAAATTTTTTAATTGTTCTTGGGTTTAAAAAACCATCACAAGCACGAAACGATAGAATCGACACGTCTTTCTCTTTGTTGGGAGGTCTGAGGATGTTTTTTTTCATTTTTCCTAGAGTTCTTGGGTATTCAGGGTCATTGCTACCCTGACTGCACACAGTACTGTCCCCAAGGTATTCCAACTCTTTAACCAACTTTCAACATGTTGTTGGCCTGCGTTAAGTTAGTTAGCCTCTCTGAGTCACTATTCTAAAAAGGCCTCATATTCAAAAGCATGGTAACGTAGTTCCTTCTAATGTTTCGTAGCAATGACGGATATCTGCTCGTTGTCCATTAAAATTCTGAAAAATTCATGGATTTTTCTTGGGGATTCCAGCCAGGTTTTCGCCATCATCCTGAAAACAACACTGGAGCATTTTTCACCTCCAAAAACGGCAACATGTTGAACTTCATAAGAGCCCTTCTCCGAGGTGCTAAATGCTTAAAAAGGCACGACCTCCAGGCTTTACTGGAATTCATTTGGTAATAAGCCCTTGCTAAGATCACACTTAGTAAAAAATATTTTGCATTGTTCAGTACTGGACTAATATAGTTTGAAGTAGTATCACAGGTAATGGATCTACCATGTCCTTCTCGTAGTGATACAGCCATTTTAGTGTCCGCTGTAAATCCTATCTCACACACGGTCTATCTATGTTCTATCATGGTTGGTTTCACGCTAAACATCCCAATGTACACGCGGTTAGGAATCGCTATTAAGGAGAACTCATCTTAGTGAGAATATAAGCCCTTTCTTGGCATACACATTACCTATACATTTCTATTCTCCTATCTTTAACCAAGCTTGTCTACTTTAGAGCATATGGATATAGGTATACGCGCCGCCTTCATACAGAGATAGGTGTTTGGGTCTACGTACGTTTCATTATTAACTATTCCATTTACAAATGGGTGTTCCCACCACCGGTTTATCTCCCCCCCCGTCAACATAATCTTTCCCTGGCTATGTTTCATCTAGGATCTGTCGGTAACTTCTCCATCTCTGCCCTTTTGTATGACAAGTGCGATTTGCTTGAATTTTCATCACTGCTTTAGAAGGAAGCGTTTCTTACTTGAGTTCCTAGTCAGGTGGCATGGTTATTCCAAATGTGGAACCTAATGAGCCGAGCTGATCTTTGGTAATTTTTCATTTCGGTGTGCAATTAGACTTCTATCAGGTGGTATCAGACATGTTAGTGCTACCCTCCTCCTGCCGTGTTGGTCCATGTATTCCAGTATTTCCTCTCATAAAATTGGTTACACATGGGATAGACTTTTTTCGCCGCAAAAACTTGTGGTGACTATCTCTTCGTCTTATGGTCATCTTTGCTCTTCCGATTTGAAAGTGGGGTATTAGTTATGCTCGGTCATAACCTCCCTCTTTTCCATTGAGTATCCGACGTGTACCTGGTCACTCAGTTGCCTCACTCACACAGTCAGAGGTCTGTCCCCAGGTCGCGCTATCCTTCGCTTTTGATTGCTGACTCGGCGCATGCCTTTTAGACAGGCTAGTCATCATATTATCCCATTTGCACAGATTAAGTTCTGCTATCCATTTAGGGGCGACGTTGTCGTTTATAATGGAAGCAGAATGCTTTCTTCTCTGGAGTTCTTCTCATAATCCTATTTGATCAGAACGGAGTGGACCATGAGCTCGTACTGGTGGGGCAAATGGTTCTGTAGGCATCAACTTGATTTTTCTATCGTCTCAGGTCCCTCGTATCTCAAGAAGATTGCATGAGTCCCGGTATGTTCACAGCTCTACTCGCGGACCTTCTTTGTCATGATCCAGGTGGCTTACCTACCAAAGGCTAATCTAACTCAGCGAAACCTTTGTATTGGCACCCCCATAACAATTTCCTGGTGGGTACAGCCTGGATTGCGATGCGGCCGCAATTCCGGTGTATAGACCCCCTCTGCCGAATTATGTAGAGTCTCTTCCACGTGTATCGCCAAAAACAAGTGTTGGGCGTGCGGGACAGAGTAGTGTGACTCCATCTGTTGTCAGCGATTCCTCCATGTGCACAGCTTTCGCTCAGCGGTTAGAAAATCGAGAGTCCCATTGAACCTCTCTACCACTGTGCCGTTCTCGCCTGTTGGAGCCATGGTTCGGGGCTCCACCGGGCACTGAGTGAAGTTGCCATCCTTGGCTTGAAACCTAAACTCACATGAAACACCTCTTCAGATTAAGTTTTGTTCACCTTGAACTCGCCAGTGACAGCCTTAACCTCTCATGTCCAAAATTTGGGGGGCGGAGGGGGGGGGGGGTGGGAGGGGGGGGGGGGGTGTGGGTGGGGGGCCCGGGGGGGGGATGCGGCGGGAAACTCTAAACTCCTTGTCAAGATATCGTATGTTTAATGACTCTGCCATAGTGATTTCACGAATCTCGTATTGATCGAAAGGGGCACTACCAGCACACCGCACTCTCACCACAGTCAGAATACTAAGTCCCCCGTCTACCAGATAGTAAGGAGTGCTAACTACAGTTCCTCTCAATCTTGGTTCCGCTGATGTGCAGAGTGTTCCCTATAGATATAATCCACAGCAAGATCTCACCACAAAAGGGCCCGCTTCACACTACCTCGTATCTTGCGCGCATTTTCCCTCCAAGTGTCTTGAGGGAGCAGGTAGCCAAAAGCTTTGGAAGCTACTCTTCTGGGCATTTCGGGAGCGGCATGGTAGGTGTAACGTTGACTCCCCTATTCTCTACTGCGCCCCCATTCCACACGGGTAATGACCCGACCTGGCCTCGCAGTGAACTATGTAATGACCATGATATTACGATGTACTCATGTTGAAACTTTTTTCCAAATGTGGACCACCCTCGAAGGGTGATAGCAATGGACCCTAACTCTCCATCACTTTTTTCTCTTTATGATTTAGGCAGA
Organism: Oreohelix idahoensis; assembly: GCA_024509875.1. Lineage (NCBI taxonomy): Eukaryota > Metazoa > Mollusca > Gastropoda > Stylommatophora > Oreohelicidae > Oreohelix > Oreohelix idahoensis. The sequence continues at coordinate 35,483 of JAMPIV010008493.1, read as the reverse complement.
CCTAAGCTGCAACCTATGTACACAGCTGCCACCCGTGCCGGCACCTTCTCGGTATTAAGCAATTTATTGCTTCATATATAGTCAATCTTCATCCTATATTTGTGAGGCGTAGTATCGGCATCTTTGCGGTAGTTCTTCTTTTAGCATCAGGCTTCACCGTGGACTTATACCTTAAGCAACCTGGATGGCCTTTTCTATCATGCTTCGGGATGTGTATTTATAGGTTCATCAATTCTTACACCTTGTCTGGATTGTGTTCGAGGCCTCTGGATCTGCTGCCAGTCTAAGACACACAGTGTTCATCGTTGGATTTCCACACAAGTAGACCATAACGACCTCCCCACAATATCAGAGGGTGTAGCAGTGGAGTGCTGTCCTTTCCACTAGACTGCTGTGATTTTAACCACTTTCAACATAGCCCGTCGTCCTCTCACTTGTATTTCCCCTGGCTTTTGGGAAGTTTTCAGTGAGGCCGGTTAGGTCTCTCTTGGTCGCCACATTCCTTGTTATCCTCCACTGTTTCTTGTCTGTGGCTATACTGATCTGGGTTCACCCATCGTGCGTGCTCACCATCACAGCAATCACAAATACACAAACACCCTGTACCATAGAGGCACACCTCACTATGGTGAACATACATTGCATACAACATCCTCGCAAAACTGGGGGCTTGGTGATAATTGGTTCCGTCTGCCTGTTCTGCTACAGTGGCTTTGTCCCCTTTCCATCCTATGTTTTCCCACACTTTTCTAGCAGCAAAGATAATCAGACATTGGTTTACGCCTTACTTTTACAATACTTAATGTCTTGTCCCTCCTTCTTACTAATATAGTACAATACCCATCTACCTTTGATGATGAGGTTTTCTCTTTCCTCATTCCTTTCTGTCCATTTGTGAATTGTGCGGTTTTATTTTTGATAATCATTTCGAGGCCTATCGATGGTAAGTTCTGCTTACACCTCCTGTTATCAAATTTATTATGGGTTTGAGGAGCCTTAAACCTGATCTACTGGTTTCTTTTTATATACCAGCTACCTCTGCCTGGGCACCCTGCATGGAATACCTTTCACACAGCGACATTTATTATTTCCTATCCCCTCAGTACTCTCCTCCGCACCTCTCTGTTCCATGAGAAATATCTTTATCATGTCCACTGGAGCCTATGGACTCTCTCATCTGCTCAATGAGTATCAATCTCTTTGAGATCTTGGGTTTTCCCCAAAGAAGCCAATTTCTCCATGTACGTCTCCATCCGGGCGGAGAACTGGTGAGAGGTCTCACCGACAGTAGCACTGGCACATTTGTCTAAATTTTCGCGCTTTCTATGGAGATTAATTATGACCGTAGGTGCAGCTTTCGTATTCTTAAAACTAGAATGAGCTTGCTTACAACATGTCTTATTGTTGTCCTGGTCCACCCTCTACTCATTTTAGAAAAAAAACTTCATGCGTAAAGATGTACCGCATCGAAGTACCTTTTTATTTTGAGAACCAACTTTAATAATCGCACAATTTTTCTGCTTTCACAACCGCTCATAAGTAAGTGGGCTTATATTTAGTATCTGCGTTAGGATTAGATCTCATTTATTCAATTCATACTTTTTTCTATTAATATAATAAGTTGGGTACCTACCATGGGCTGTATGGACCGTAGGCCCCACCTGGCTTGACAGCGGAAGGTCGGATTAAGTGGAAGGGCTCTTAGTTCTCCATCTTTTTCTTCGGTGGAGCAATGGCCGTGTGGAGCTCTAGTCACTCCCTTAGTCGTAAACTCTTCGTTCCCTATCTGTAAACCGTTTATCTTCCCGCTTGTACTCGCCTTCAATTTCTTTGTTCCGTGACTTCTTTTCTCTCGCTTCCGTTCCTCGTCCCTGTTGTAGACGTTTTTCCTCCTTCTCAGCAGAGCTCTCGGAGTTCAAGGTTTCTTTGCCTCCTTCTCAGCCGCTCTCAAGTTTGCTTCTCCTCCCGAGAACTGCAACGCGCCTTCTTTATCTCAGCCTCTAATTTCTTGTAGTCTCCTATAATGTCAATCTTCTAACTGCACTTCCTTCCATTCCTCAGCCTAGACAACTTATGTTCTTCCCTTGTAATATGGTAATAGTTTGGTCAACATTCTGTTTTGGTTGAATAATCAACCCAAAATTTTAGGGACCTCCATTTTCATATTTCTCTCAGCGCTTGCACGAGCTTCTGCAGAGCGAAACTTGGCCAGATCTGCCATCCTGAAAAATGTACTCAACAAGTAAAGTTTCTATAATATAACTAATTATAAATATGTTTGCTTTTAATTTTAAATCTGGGTTTTCGGGACAACTTTCTTGACTTACACTAAATTTCTTGGGTCGCAAATATTTTTATATTGGGGATTTCCTGGTGAAAAATTAGGACTGGTCTCCCAATTCAATTTATGTAGGAAAGTTCCAATCTCGGACAAGCCTACCATTTATGTTATGTCAAGCTAAATATAAATGATGATTTGCTGAGGGAGGTTATGATGGGGTATGCCGTAACAAAGAGGTGAAAATAAGTTTGCATGGCATGGTATGACAGTGATGAAGGTGCAAGCAAGCAAATGTTGGGTCCCTGGATTCTATAAATGATGATGATGAATGTTACTGGTTGTACTAGGTGGCAACACTAAACGCTACACTCCCTAGATCTCACACGCGTTTCTCTCTGTTGGCACTCTAGTGTTGGGTTGTATAGATGTACCTTATTGTCTAGGGAGAGAATCGAGATGTTAGTTCACACAAGACATACCACAAACACTTTACTTTTCTATGAGAAAAGTTATTAAATAACAGGTCGTTTAAGTTGTCACATTTTGAGAAGAGCCTGGATATTATTACTATTATTATCTGCTATGTTCAGTTATATTATTTTGGGACAGGTCTTGATAAATTAAGGGTGCTGACATGGATAAGTTGTACTAGAAAGGAGGGTTAATTTACAACAACTGTGACCTGTTCTGTTCCACTATTCTGCGAGAACTAAATTCAAGATTTATTTTGCATTCTGAAGTATAACAGTATCACAGATTTTCTACTGTTTGTCAATTCCTCGTAGTGTAGAAAGGGAGAGTCACTGTGTATGAGGGGGCTGTTTGTGTCATCATACCCTTTGAAATATTCCTGGTTTATCAGTGGGAATTGAAACTCAGTGTTGAATGTTGTACTTTTATACATAAGTTGTTCAGATGTACCCAGATGTTATGGCCCAAATCACCCTGGGGTTATTTATAAGGAAATTCTCTCCTGGAAGATGCAAGGACTCTTTCACTGCGTTCAACTCCTTCCGTGTTCTTATAATTGTTGGGAAAATGACTTGTGAATGGAGGGCTTTGTGGGCTGTATTCGCAATTTTATTATGTTAAAGACAGGGTTTAGTATGCCTTTTGGCTTCATTGCCAGCGATCCTGTAGTCCGGTAAGATGGGAATAAAGATACGCTGGACATCAAATAATGGTGATTACCCTGGCTTTATCATCTACTCACTGAGATTTATTTAATATTTGTTCTACCTACAGGATTATGGGTTCAGCCCTCGCTCGTTGCCTGAGTACAGGTTGACACGCAATCACGCTAACTCTTGTTTTAACATGACACTCACTTCGCTTCGCTGTGATCCACCACTCTAGGTCCCCTATGGGCTAGGACTAGGGCCAACTGTACCGTTTTTAGCGATCATTTTTTCCTGTCCAATACTATAATGTGGTGGTGGTGCAGGTAACCACTTCCACATTTCCCGTTGGTATGGTTTTGTTTCTCTTGTCGGCTTTTTTTTATTTTTAAATGGTTTCAGGCATTGTATAACATAGTGTTCATAGGAAGATAGCTAAAAGATGGTACTTACTTACTATTGAATACTTTAATATAGTAATTAAACTGGGTCATAAATCATTGGAGACATACAACTGACTCATGTCAAATTATTTTAAGATACTAGTGGTTTAAGAGATAGAGGTATATGTCAAAACAGATTTGTCTTAACTACCTCGGTAACGCGTGGCGCATTTTGTTCTTCATTTTCCACCTCAATATAATACCCAATTTGTGTTGCTATGTGGAAATTAAAATTAAACAATTTCATACATCGTCCTTACCACCACAATTTCAAGAAATATAAACAATATTGATGAACTGACTTGCTCGAAAGCAATGGCCGCTGTTTCATACTCTGCACACTGGTCTCTAGGCTGGGAAATATTTATTTTACTTTAAATTTTCCACAGCTGAATCTCAGCCTATAATGGTTTAATGTAAGTTATTTTTGACAACTGGCAATTGAATAAGGAAAAAACCCTTGCTAATATTGGGTACCACTAGCCAATCAGAAGCTGGCGCCTACCAGATTTCAAAATGCAGTTTTTGAAAGACAAAAAACAATTCCAAACTACACCGCGTCTGCTATTTAATTGGCTAGCCTATGTTAGTAGCCATACAACAAAAATGTTTCGTTGATAACCAAAATTCCTATCGCCCCCCCTTCTCCTTATACCCTATACCCTCTGTAACTCTCAAGCGTAATTTGAATATTTCACCTCAATGCCTCTTTCTCTACGCGATCGTCCCTTTAAACGTTATGAAAAAATTCAAGTAAGGTTGACTGTCTGTCTGGTCTACCGTCTTGGACATTTTATTTTTTCCTTCATAACTTCACTAATACTGGGGCTATCATAGTATTTAAAAACATATTCTTGCTTAGGGGGAGTCTCAGCTATCTTATCATATAAGTTTTTATGTTCAGTTTCTCCTATTTATATAAAGATTTTCATTTTTGTCACTGTTCGTTCGTCAAATAAGATTTTACACAAGACCACCACCATTTCCTCCTTTCGTCTCTCTCCCGCTTAGCCTATTGTGATTCAAACTACTACTTGTTTTAGTGACGCCAGTACGTCTACACAAACGAGTGGGGGCACTACTGTCTGTGTGTTTTGCCTCCGATGGCGTTTGCCGCAAGTGCTGTTCGTAAGATACATCTGCATGGGCAGAGTGTGGCAGGCAAATCGGGTTGGAGACGTGGCGCCACCCATAGTGATACAAGTTGGTTCTATTTTTTATGATTTGAAATTTTATTCGTGTTTCACTTACCAAATTTGTAAGACTTTCTACTGTTTAAACCTGTTTAAAAAACTTCAATAAAATATTACGTTAATTCAGATAGTATTGTGCGGCGCTCTTCCGCCAATTAATTAATTTTTATCGGGTTAGGCGGACGTCGTGTATGCAGCTGCAGATCTTACAAGTTTATAAACATTGGTAGTACGTTAGGCGAAACCGAAAAACTGCAACGCGTTGTATATTATATATGCTATAGGCTTTTTCGCACTGCACAAAAGGCGAGTGGGGCGGGCGTGTGAGCTGCAATCCCGTCAGGGACACAATCGGGTCTGGTCTTATTTAATTTTGTTTTTATGACTAAAAATCTATTAGAAATGGAGTGTAAATTATCATCGCAGATTTTACCACACACCTCCCATCTTAAACATGCATCACACTATGCAGGTTATTATCTGCGAGATAACTTTAGCTCAATGAAGTCTTATGCGTTTTCTCTGATTTTCATCACATGGTTGTCTGCTTAAAAAAGTCGGCACCCACATTGTCGGACCCGGTGATATAATCTATCCGGAATGAGTATGGCTGCAGTAATAAAGACCATCTCAATAATCTGGAATTTTACATGCTTGCTTGTGACAGGAACACAAGAGGTGAATGAATCGTTTGGACCACAAATGTCCTGCCATATAAATAAAATCTGAAATTTCTTTATAGACCATATCAAAGCGAGACATTCCTTTTCACTTGCTGAATAATTTTTTTTTCCGCCTTGTTCAACTTCCGGCCAGCATAAGCGACTGGTTTCAATTCCCCATCTGGTGAGGAAGACCTTTGCAACAATGTAGCACCTTAGGGCCCACATTGCTTGCGTCACTTCTCACAATAAATTCTTGAGTTAAGTCAGGACAATTGCAATACTGGCCTGCTTGTAAGTTTTTCCTTCAACTCTTGGTAAAACTAATTCGCACTGAGCAGACCAAAATTATTTTATCAGGTTGACCTTTACGAGTTAATCTGTCAGCGGAGCAACTTATAGTAGTTTAAAATTTTTTAATGTTACTTTTGGTAAAAACCACACAACGACACGAAAGATCGCACGTCCTTTCTTTGTTTGGGGTCGAGGAGCTTTTTTCAATTTTTTCCAGATTCTTGGGATCAGGGGTCATGCTACCCTGATGCACAGTATGTCCCAAGAATTCCAAACTCTTTTACAACTATACAACATTTTTGTTGGCAGGCGGTTAAGTTAGCCTCTCTGAGTTTCTATCTAACAAGCATATTCAAAGAGGTAACGTGTGTCCCTCAAATGTTTTTCCGTAGCAATGAGGATATCGTCCCATAAAAATTCGAAATACATGGATTTTTCAGGGGATTCCAGCAGTTTTCGCATCATGTCCTTGAAAACACACTCGGAGCATTTTTTCAAACCCAAACGGGCAACATGTTGAATCATAATGACCTTCCGAGGTGCTAAATGCTAAATAAGGTCGAACCTCAGGCTTTACTGGAATTTGGTAATAGCCCTTGCTAAGATCCACCTTAGGGGAAAAAATATTTTGCTTGTTCAGTCTGGCAAAAATAGTTGAGTAGTATCAGGTAATGGATCACCTGACCTTCTGTGACAGCATTCAGTTTCCTGTAATCTATACACAGTCTATGTTCTCCTGATGGTTTCCGCAACAGAACCACGCAGGAACTATAAGGAGACTCACTATGAGAAATAATCCCTTCTTGTAACAAATAATCTATCTCCTCATTTAAAGCTTTCTCCTTAGCGAATGGAATAGAATAGGGCCTCATACAGATAGGTGTTTGGTCTAGTAGTTTCATATCATATTCCAACAAATGGGTTTTACACGGTTTATCTGTCATACCACATCTGTATGTTTCTCAAGGATCTGTCGATCCTGCTCCTTCTGCCCTTTTGTAAAGTGATTGCTGCTTTTCACATGCTCAAACGTTTCACTGATCTTCAGGGGATATTCAAATGAGGAGAGAGGGTTCATTTTTCATTTCGGTTGCAATAGACAAGGCCCAAATAAGTGTGTCCCTTCCTGGATTTGTCTGTCCAGATATTTCTTCAACCAGGTTCACATGATTAGACTTTTTCCTTTCCCTTTTTGTCTATCTTTATAATTGGTTCTGGATACCTTTTCCAAAAAACTGTGTATGGTCCCTTGCATCGATCTGAAGTTTATTATTGCTGGCTGGGCAATAGAAGAAGTACCTTCTCCCCCACAAAAGTTCCCTATCCTTCGCTTTTCGATTATAATAGGCAGCATGTTTTTTCCTGGCTTGTTTCAAATTATCATTTGCCAGTTTCCATCCAGCTTTCAAACGATTGGTCAGTTCGTTCACATATTGATAAGATGAGGTAACAGTCTCTTCCGCCTTCTCATCTGTCCAGGTCCTTAATAGGGCTTCTAATGGACCTTTTATTGCCTACAAATAACAGTGTTGCGGGGGCACCATTCCGGTGGAATTATGTGGTAATTCACGGTACGCAAACAGGGCGGGGGCAAGTAGTGGTCCCACGTGTCAGGTTTTTCGTGTGCCAGCTTTCTCAGGATAGAAATGAGAGTCCCGTTGAACCTCTCTACCTGGCCGTTCCCTTGGGGATGGTACACACTACAATGGCGGTGCTTGGCCTGGAAGATCCTGAAAACTTCTTCTGTTAGTTTCCCCTTGAACTGAGAGCCATTATCCCTGTCAAGAGATTTGATGCGGGAAAAACCTAACCTTGTGAATATCGTATCGTAATGCCTAGCTGCCACATGTTTCGACGATCGATTGATGGACAGGGCTACCGCCTCTCCCCACATAGAACAAGTGTCTACCAGTGTAAGGATGTAACTGTTCCTCCTCTTGGTCCTCCGGAGTGACAGAGGTGTCCCACAATATCCCTCCAGAGGGGAGGGTGCAACTCTCTCAAAAGGGGTTCCCACTATGGGCAATTTCCCCAAGAGTTGCGGGTTTGCAGTCCAATGCCTTTGGAGCTACTCTCTGGCATTCTCGGGGGGGGGGCAGGAGTGTTACGTATCTCTTTATGTCTCTATCATTTCGTTAGTCTCCTCCTGGCCTAGAAATAATGACATCAAAACTTTACTCAGCTGTCTGTTGCACTAATCCCCATGTGACCACTGAAGGGGATAGCATGACCAAAACTCCATCACTTTTTCTCTATATGATTTAGGAAGGACCAGCTGACACATGACCAGCTGCACCAGTGCCGGCCTTCCTGTATAGCAATTTAATTCTTCATATAGGAATTCTCCTTTATTTGGAGGAGTATGGCTCTTTGGGAGTTTCTTATAGCACGCTTCAGTGACTTATCTTCAGCCTGTGCCTTTCTCATCTTTCGGGATGAGTATATTTATAGGTTCAATCTTCTTCCTTTGGCCCCCACACCTATTGTGATGATCGGGTCTGGATGACTGCTGCCAAGACATGCAGGTCTCGTTGGATATTCCCAAGTAGACATAACGACAACCCCAAATATCAGAGGGTAGATGGTCAAGTGTCTAGTTCTATCACTGCTGCTCTGATTATCCCTTCCACATAGCGAAAGTCTTCACTTGTATACCATGGCAATGAAGTGTTTCATGAGGGAGGGAAGGTATGGTCCTTGGTCTCGCCCCTTGTATTACTCCACTGTTTTCTGTGGTATACTGATCTGGGTTCACCCAAGTGCGAGTTGACTCACGACATAGCCTCAAAATCCAAACCTGTATCATAGAGGCACCTTATGGTGACATCATTGCATATACAACATCCTCGCAAAACTGGGGGGTGATATAAGGTTCCTGCTGTTCAGCAGGTTTGTCCTTTCCCTCCTGTTTTCCCCCTTTCCCTTTTCATAGCAGCAAATCCAGCAGGTTTACTTTTACAATACTTAATGTCATGTCCCTCCTTCTTACAATAAGTACAATACCATCTACTTTGATGATGAGGTTTTCTTTCCTCATTCCTTCTGTCCTTGAATTGTGCGGTTTTTTATTTTATAATCATTTCGAGGCCTATCGAAGTTCTGCTTACCTCTTGTTTATCAAATTTATTATGGGTTTGAGGAGCCTTAAAATCTGATCTACTGGGTTCTTTTTAACAGGGAATACCAGCTACCTCTGCCTGGGCTGCATGATACCTTTCAGCGACATTTATTATTTCCTCCAGTTCTCCGCACCCTGTTCCATGAGCAACTTTCTCATCTCTGGAGCCATGGACTCCCTCACCTGCTCAATGAGTATCATCTCTTTGAGATCTTGGGTTTTCCCCAAAGAAGCCCCATTTCTCCATATACGTTTCCAACCGGGCGGAGAACTGGTGATAGGTCTCACCCGACAGTAGCCTGGCATTCCTCCTTAAATTTTCTTTCTATAAAATTCTCCGTTCTTTTCCGTATCTTAACAGAAGAGCTTGCTTCAACATGTCATAAGTTGTCCTGGTCACCCCTGTACTCATTTTAGAAAAAAACTTCGTAAGCTGTACCGCGAAGTCCTTGAGACAACTTTACTCCCCATTTTTCTCTTTCCAACCCCTAAGTAGTGGCTAATAGTTCGTATCTGCTTAGATACGACTCAATATCATCATCTTTTTCTATAAAATAATCTAAGTGGAACCCCATGGCTGATGAAGAGGAATGGCCCCCCTGGCTTGCAGCGGAGTCGGAAGTGGAAGGGCTTAGTTCCATTTTTCCGGAGCATGGCCTTGTAGCTCTAGCTCCCTTAGTCGTAACTCATGTTCCCTCTGTAACCGTTTATCTTCCCTTTCTGCCTCCAATCTTCTTTCTTCTTTCTCTCGTTCCGCCTCCCTGTGTAGACGTTTTCCTCCTTCTCAGCCTCGAGTTCAAGTTTCTTTGCCTCCTTCTCAGCTAACCTCAAGTTTTCTTCTCCTCCAAACTGCAAGCCTCTTTATCTCAGCCTCTCGATCAGCCTCTAATTTCTTAGTTCTCCCTAGCATCTTCTAACTGCAACTCTCCTTTCCCTCAGCTAACCTATATGTTCTTCCCTAGTAATAAATTTTGTCACATTCTGAGGTGACATAATCAGAACCAAAATTTGTCCCTCCATATTCATATCTCTCGCCGCTTGCACAGCTGCAGAGCGAAACTTGGCCAGAGCTGCCATCCTGAGAAACGTACCAACAAAGTTTCTAAATATAACTAATTATAAATTTATTTAATTAAATCTGGGTTTCTGACACTTTCTTGACTTCCCAAAATCTTGGGCAAATATATTATATGGGGATTCCCTGGCAAAATTAGACTGTCCCCAATTTATGCAGAAAGTTCAAATCTCGGACAAGCCTACCAATTTATGTAGCAAATAAGATGATTTGCTGGGGAGGTTATGATGGTATCCTAACAAAGAGTGAAATAAGTGCATGCAGTAACCGTGCGAGGTCAAGCAAATGTAGGTCCCTGATTCTATAAATGATGATGATGAATTGTGTACAGGGAACCTAACGCTACCTCCCTAGATCTCACACGGTCTCTCTGTTGGCTCTAGTGTAGGGTGTATGATGTACCTATTGTCTAGGGGAGAATGAAATGATAATGATAGTACACACCCACAAACAATTTACCTTTCTATGAGCAAGTTCCTACACCAGGTGTTCAGTTTTCTTTTGAACTGAATATTCAAATTTACTCTGCCTGTCCAGTTATATCTTTTGGACAGGTCTTGAAAATAAGGACAAGATAGTTTACAGAAAGAGGGTAATAAAACAACTGGACTTTCTGTCCACACAAATAAAGTCAAGATATATTTTTCACTGAAAGAACAGTTCACAGCTACAACTGTAATCCTATAAAGGGAGAGTCACTGTGTATGAGGGGCTGTTGTGTCATCATACCCCTTGAAATTCCTGAATATCATTGGGGAAACTCAGTGAATGATGTTGACACTTTTTGTAAAAAAGTGTCAGATGTACCCAGATGTATGGCACATCACCTGGGGTTATTTATAAGGAAATTCTCTCCTGAAGATGCAGACTCTTTCACTCGTTCAAGCTCCTCCGTGTTCTTATAATAGTAGAAATGACTGGATGGAGGCTTGAGGGCTGTATTCACTTTCAGCTGGCTTCCTGCCACCAGTCGGTAACAGGGAATAAAACGCTGGAACAAAAGGATACCCAGGCTTTACATCTACTCACTGAGATTATTTAATATTTTCCTACCAGGATATGGGGTCAGCCTCGCGTGCCGTACGGGTGCACAAACACCTAAACTTTGTTTGCCTCCCTCCCTTGCTGTGACCACACCTCAGGTCCCTATGGCAGATACGCCACTGTACCTTTACATCTTTTTTCCTCAATACAATAATGTGGGGTAACCACATTTCCGTTGGTATGATTTTCTCTTTTCTTTTTATATTATAAATGCTTCAGGCATGTAACTAGTGTTCATAGAACACAGAGGCTTACTACTATAATACTTTAATAATGTTACAGCATAATCATGACAACATACATCAATTAGATACATTTTAAGATGAGGACGCAACAATGTCTACTACCGACATGTTCTTCATTTTCCCTCAATATCAATACCCAATTTTGTTTGCTGTGGAATTAAACATAACAATTCATACATCGTCCTTACCACAATTTCAAGAAACATAAACAAATGATGCTGACTTGCAAATCAATGGCCGCAGTTTCACTCTGCACTGGTCTCAGGCTGGGAAATATTTATTTTACTTTAAATTTACCACAGCTGAATCTCAGCAAAATGTTTAATGTAAGTTATTTTTGACAACTGGCAATTGAATAAGGAAAACCCCTTGCTAATATTGGGTACCACTAGCCAATCAGAAGCTGGCGACTACCAGATTTCAAAATGCAGTTTTTGAAAAACAAAAAACAATTCCAAACTACACCGCGTCTGCTATTTAATTGGCTAGCCTATGTTAGTTGCCATACAACAAAAATGTTTCGTTGATAACCAAATTCCTATCGCCCCCCCTTCTCACCCTATACCCTCTGTACTCAAGCGAATTTGAATATTCACCTCAATGCCTCTTTCTACGCGATCGTCCCTTTAACGTTATGAAAAATTCAAGTAAGGTTGACTGTCTGTCTGGTCTACCGTCTTGGACATTTTATTTTTCCTTCATAACTTCACTAATACTGGGGCTATCATAGTATTTAAAACATATTCTTGCTTAGGGGAGTCTCAGCTATCTTATCATATAAGTTTTATGTTCAGTTTCCTATTAATAAAGATTTTCATTTTTGTCACTGTTCGTTCGTCAAATAATATTTTACACAAGACCACCATTTCCTCCTTTCTCCTCTCCCGCTTAGCCTATGTGATTCAAATACTACTTGTTTTAGTGACGCCAGTACGTCTACAACGAGTGGGGACATACTGTCTGTGTGTTTGCCTCCGATGGCGTTTGCCGCCGCGTGTAGATACGCATGGCAGAGTGTGGCAGGCAAATCGGGTGTAGACGTGGCGGGTGAACAAGTTGGGTTTTATGATTTGAATTTTATCGTGTTGTAAGACTTACTACTGATTAACCTGTTAAAAACAAAATATTACGTTAATTCAGATAGTATTGTGCGGCGCTCTTCCGCCAATTAATTAATTTTATCGGGTTAGGCGGCCGTGTATGCAGCAGATCTTACAAGTTTAAACATCGGTAGTACGTTGGCGAAACCGAAAATGCAACGCGTTGTATATTATATATGCTATAGGCTTTTTCGCACTGCACAAAAGGCAGTGGCGGGCGTGTGAGAGCAATCCCGTCAGACACAATCGGGCTGGTCTTATTTATTATTGTTGTTTTTATGACTAAAATCTATAGAAATGAGTAATTATCCTCGCAGATTTTACCACAGAAGCAAAGGTGGGAAACCCACGTTGGACGAGTTGATTGAAAAAGACTGAGGGGTGACTGTGGGAATAACGCGGACTGATCAAGGTGGTCGATTCTCATAACCTGTCACAGGATGGCACGTTCGTTGTGTAAAATATAAAAGCTGCAGAAGTGATTGCATTTATAATTAGGCCGGATCGTTCCTAGGCACATATCTGGAGTTACGTGGGGAGATCGTACTAATGACTCATTTTCCACAATGCACTATTTTTGTGTTGCCTAGTTGGCAAGGCGGATAGTCATGATTCGTTCCGGTAGCGAAGCGGTGTTGTCATTCGAGTGATCCAAGGTTCTAGTCTTCAGCAAGCTTATCACTTCTATTGTTTTTTCTGTTGTCTAGTTTTCTACTTTCTTATTTCTCACGAGCGCCTGAAACATATCTATATATGTATTATTTATTTACTGTTTACAAGCCTCGGGTTTCCCTCTTTATTTATCATCGTGTAAAATAAATTACCTCAGAAAATCAATACTTCAAGATCATCTGCTATATGCTTTCTTAAAGGAACCATCAGCAGAAGTGGGTCCAAGTTTCTATAACTACTGAAAAAAAGGGAGATGATCATGACTATAATGATTAGTAAACATAAACATTTTTCTATTTCCGGTAGTGCACACAGATTTTGTTTTCCCTTAATGCATAGTTTTTTATATATTTTATTTACCATAGTAAACTTAGTCGTTTGTTTACCACTGTGGACATACGAGATCTTGGATTCCCGTGGTGTTCATAGTTTTTGCTTACTGCGGCGCACTTATTTTTTTTGCTTACCGCGGGTGCACACAGTTCTTTACTTACTGTGGTGCACGTAAGTTTGTTTCTTTTCTGTTCCTCCATAATAGAGAAGATCGGCTACCACGACAAGCATGGGAAATTAAGAACCAGGGATCCAGACCTCCAGGACGACCCAGAGTCCGCTGGGAGGACAACATTAGACAATCTTTGAAGGACCGAGGACTAGAATGGAACCAGGCCAGGAGGAAGACAGCCGATAGAATAGTCTGGCGCTCTCTCCTCCAAACCGCTACACCTCACGGTAGAAGGGGAACGACTAAGCAAGTAAGTTCTTATAGTGCACACAATTTTTGTCCCCGTGAATGCGCATAAAATAAATTCATCTTTTTTACCCGCTAGTACACATATCTTTGGGTTTAAACATGTCTTTTGTCTGTTTAGCTTGTTCGCATTGTGGCAAAATTATGTAACGAACGCTTTTTTTTTAAACGTAGTAGTTTCTGATGTTTATCGTTTTTTTATCATTACTCTGTGTATTACTATTTGGCTTGGTTCTGTTTATTTAACTTTAGTTGGCTGTATATATCAAAAACGTCATCTTAACGTCTGCTTTCCTTGCCTTATGTATTTTCTCAGTCTAGTTTCCCAAAATACTCTTTATGACGCGGAGAGCTGGAGAGTAACAGAAAAAGAAATGTCCAAATTATCCTCTTTCCACACAACCTATAAAGGAAAATTCTTCTAATTTTTTTCGGCGAATACTATCTCCAACCAGTAACTGCTTACATGGTGCGGTCATAAAGACATGCACACCATCAATGCGAGCAGACGCTGGAACTGGGTTGACCAAGTCCTCAGAAGGGACCCTGACACCATCATCAGAACTGCTATGCTATGCACCGCAGAAGGACAGCGAAAGAGAGGCAGGCCAAAGACAACCTGGCGGAGAACTGTGGAGGCCGAGATGAAAAACATAAACCAGGGATGGTGCACAGCACGAAGGATGGCCTCTGACCGAGCAAAGTGGAGTCATTTTGTTGCTACCCTACATGATGCCACCAGGCGTGCTGGCCACTGACTGCTTTGACAGCCCGTGGCTAAAGATCCAAGCAGAAGAAGAATCTGAGGTTGTGAATGAGGCCGGTAACCTCATCAAGTAAAACCCAACGCCACAGAAAAACTACTGCTGTAGGAAGTTGTTCTTTGACGCAGGATCCTTGTAAGGAAGCCATCTCCCGTTGTGGCTTCGTCCTGTGTAAGAAGTGAAACAGGAGGTGAATGTCTTATGTATTTATATAATTTATTTGTTATCTGCCTAACCTAAGCAATAAATTATCACATCACAGTTGTAACGTTAGGTACGCTTTGTCATTTTTTTAATAATAAAAACCAACAACAAATATCGAATAATAATTTGGCCTCAGGGCGTTCTGTTAAGTTACGTGAACAAACTTCAGTGAATGGTGTATTGTTCCTGAGCTTCCCTGCTTTCAATGTTCTGTCTGTCTGTTTTGTCTGTCTGTCTTTCGTTCTGTTTAGTTTCTGTTTCCCTTCAGTATAGTAGAAACGAGAAGGATGTTGAGAAATAATACCCTGGACAGAAAAAAAGACCAACAGAGAAGTACTGCACTCACTAAACGTACAGGAACATTGGCTCCTAAATACCATCGCAATAAGGAAGCTGAAATTTTTCGGTCATATAAAAAGACATAATAGTCTGGAAAAAACAGTGATGGAAGGCATGGTCCCTGGAAAAAGGGGAAGGGGTCGACCTAGACGACGGTGGACCCAAGACATCACAGAGAGTCTGAACTTGTCTTTGGCTGATGCAGGTCGACTTGCCCAGAATCGTGATGCGTTCAGAGCAGCTGTAATGGAGACAACGTTCTGGAAAGAATACGTCACATGATGATAGTAGAAACGTGTGTTGATAGCTTTACTAGACAGTCCTTGTTCGGGAATCTAGAGTTTAAGATAAACAGAGGGAGGTAGAAAAAACACTTGAAGAAGAGAAGTGGAGACATACCTGTTTTGTTGTTAACAACAGGAGTTTCGATGTGGTGAAGTACGCCTAGTTCAACCAAAATATATATGGGGGGTCGGTTTATAATTAGGGTGCATGCCCAAGCACACAAACGACTCCGACAGCCTGGTCACAGTTGGATCATTGATGTATAATGAAAAAATTGTGAGGAATACACGGAAAGACCTTAAGCCTGAAGGCAGGTGACAGGAAGACTCGGTATACGTTTTGTTGAACTCCTATACTCCTTGGGGAGCTAAAGGTTAAAAGAATGAATGAATGATAGTAGAGGGATTAAGACGCCAATGAACTTGACCTTCAACAATGGGCGGACTCCCAGTGCTCTGGGACTCTAGGCAAATGGGTCATTGACCTCTGATTACTGATTGCACATTGATTACTGATTCAAAAAGTATAAATCGCAGCCGTGGGGCCTGGGGCAGGGCCTGAAATGCCAAATGTTGAGTCCGCCACTGTCTTCAATCCGTAGCCACTCTTACAGCCATACGTATAAAACTGTTATTATCTGACTTCGCTCATAATATTTTCGTGGCTTACAGACTTGAATCACCTGTCTTACGCAAGTTCTGTCGCAACAAAACAGATATAACTATAACTTTAGATTGAAACTGATAAGCGTACTGGTGGATACAAGGTAAACATTTTTCATGAACTTTCCCAACCGTTGACTAAAACACGCGCCGGGACGTCCCCATGTGACCTGACACCTGGTAGTGTAAGCCACTCTTTTATGTTCTGCTTCACGCCGAGATGAAAGAATGTTAACGACTTTTTTATATTCAATGTTTCCTGAATATCTATCTATCTATCTATCTATCTATCTATCTATCTATCTATCTATCTATCTATCTATCTATCTATCTATCTATCTATCTATCTATCTATCTATCTATCTATCTATTCTAATCTACTCTGTATGTTTGGTCCGTCTCTGTTTGTCTGCCCGCTCACACCTGTCTATCTATCTACTTAGCTACCTATGCCGTCACCTCGACGTCTTTCCGTATCTTCGCCATCATTTCAATGTTTGTCTTCATTTTTCTTGTCCGTGTGTTTGTCAGTCAGTCTCTATCTCTCCTCCCTGGGGATTCCAGAAGAAAGACTACCTTGTAATGTTATAAACAGGTTTCCTCAGTATGTGTCACCTGCGCAAACGGCGTTTTCCCATCTCTTTTTTAAGAACATTAGAATGCTAACACTATAACCTACCTGGAATTTTAGAGAAGGCGACAAAGAAATGTGAGCCCGTGAATCCCAACTGAGAAACCGTGAAGCAAAAACACAACAGACAAAAAAAATCAACATTTATTTATTTATTTATTTTTTTTGGTGTGTATAATTGTGTCTTGTTTTGGTGAGGCGCGCCACTTTCAACCTAGACACAGGGTCTGTCAGTTATATAAGGACGTATGTCCAAATATAAAAGACCTTGCGGTTTGATATTTTGAGATATGGAACATAGATATGAAGGCGATAGCGAAGACATGTTGAGACGTTGAACGAATATTGTGGGACTGGGAGGAAGACTTGGCGTGTATTTACAGAGGGTCTGTACTCCATCCAATCAACATGAGGTGCCCTTATGATGTAAAACCAACAGCTAAATAAACCAGCTGTGCTAAAGCATATGAATGCATAGACGCAGGTTTCTAGCAAGGGCGTGCCAGATGGTTCGATGCTCAATTAATGAGCGAACAAGAATTGATCATGATGTACTCCACGATGAGCTGAATGGCCACGAGTGAATGAATGAATGAGTGGACGAATTTGTAGAGATAGAAACGAAAGTGTCAGCAGACGTCAGATCATAGCTACATCGGCAGCACAAAAAACAATCATTTTAAAAGTGAACCCATTGACCTTCTTTAGCCTCGTTTATTATCAGTTCAGTCCTCATCACCGTCAGCATATGGCACGATACATCTTTATTATCAGTTGAGTCCTCATCACCGTCAGCATATTGCACGATACATCTTTATTTATCATAGTGTCCCATCCCCCCAACTGCGGTACCAGTTTCACTCGTTAATCTCGGCGAACGTCATACTGGCGAGCAGATGCTGCGTGCGTATAGTGCAGCTGTAGAGAACTGACAGAACGCAAAGAGGTTGGGTGGTAGCACTACATGTACAGCTCCCGGCTACAGATCACACTTGGGGTATCATGCATTCGTGTGTAATGTGCTTACCTTGAATTGAGAGTACAAATAATGATAGGATAGTTGGCTGGACTAATGGACGTTTGATATTTCCAGGATATCGGCTGGATAAATCTATCAGTGAAGGCTTATATGTTAATGTGATTACGTTGTAGTGAGTTGTTCGCTGTTGTGAGTTTGTAAGAAGGCTGTGGTTACAATTACTGGCTTTCTTTTCCAATTTACTGATGAGTAAATCCGATGATTCTTGTGTTCATCTAAATGAAGAGGATTATACTGACAAAAGTGCTGGTAAGATTTCTGGTGGCTGATGTTTAGAAAAGTGTTATTAATACTTATGATGGCTTTAAGCAGATAAATTATTGATAGCTTTTGTACACAAGAGTGCTTTTAACCTTTATTATTGTTTATGTATGAATTGGAATAAAGTTAAAATTTATGTAGGTGAATTATGTAAAAGGTGTAGCCTACGGTGAAAGTTTATTACTGCCTATGTAGATATGGGAATTAAGTTAATGTTTATGTAGGTGATTTATAAGGGTACAATTTAACGATTACTTTTGTTTGTGTATGACAAAGTTAAAGGTAGTTCCATAGTTGATACTGACGTAGGGGAGTGACGTGTTTGAGACTTCATGATACTAGGCCCAGCATAGAGAGGTGGGGTGACAGGTTACCCTCCTCGCTTCATTTCCCTTCCCTAGGAACAAAATTGTGTGCTCATTTACACCTTTGCAGACTGGAGCGTGTTATACCCCGAATTGAACCTGGCACATTTGCTGCGAGAGATCAGTGCTCTAAACACTCTGTCAATTGTGTACACATTCGAATAATGTTAAAGTTTATGTTGATGGGTTACAGAAACAGGTGCCATTAAAGTTTATTGTTGTTAAAAATCAGAATCTTCCACTCTAGTGTCATGTCATTCCTATTGTATAGCTCTGAAACATGGAGAACAACAAAAACAACAAATAAGAAGTTACAGCCATTCATAAATGGGTGCTTGCGTAGACAAGAAGGATGTAAATGGGATGACAAGATCAGTAATGTGGAACTGATGACAAGATCAGTAATGTGGAACTGATGACAAGATCAGTAATGTGGAACTGATGACAAGATCACTAATGTGGAACTGATGACAAGATCACTAATGTGGAACTGATGACAAGATCAGTAATGTGGAACTGATGACAAGATCACTAATGTGGAACTGATGACAAGATCAGTAATGTGGAACTGATGACAAGATCAGTAATGTGGAACTGATGACAAGATCACTAATGTGGAACTGATGACAAGATCACTAATGTGGAACTGATGACAAGATCAGTAATGTGGAACTGATGACAAGATCAGTAATGTGGAACTGATGACAAGATCACTAATGTGGAACTGATGACAAGATCACTAATGTGGAACTGATGACAAGATCAGTAATGTGGAACTGATGACAAGATCAGTAATGTGGAACTGATGACAAGATCACTAATGTGGAACTGATGACAAGATCAGTAATGTGGAACTGATGACAAGATCACTAATGTGGAACTGATGACAAGATCATTAATGTGGAACTGAAGACAAGATCACTAATGTGGAATTGATGACAATATCACTAATGTGGAACTGATGGCAAGATCACTAATGTGGAACTGATGACAAGATCACTAATGTGGAACTGATGACAAGATCACTAATGTGGAACTGATGACAAGATCACTAATGTGGAATTGATGACAAGATCACTAATGTGGAACTGATGACAAGATCACTAATGTGGAACTGATGACAAGATAACTAATGTGGAACTGATGACAAGATCACTAATGTGGAACTGATGACAAGATCACTAATGTGGAACTGATGACAAGATCACTAATGTGGAACTGATGACAAGATCACTAATGTGGAATTGATGACAAGATCACTAATGTGGAACTGATGGCAAGATCACTAATGTGGAACTGATGACAAGATCACTAATGTGGAACTGATGACAAGATCACTAATGTGGAACTGATGGCAAGATCACTAATGTGGAACTGATGACAAGATCACTAATGTGGAACTGATGACAAGATCACTAATGTGGAACTGATGACAAGATCAGTAATGTGGAACTGATGACAAGATCACTAATGTGGAACTGATGACAAGATCACTAATGTGGAACTGATGACAAGATCACTAATGTGGAACTGATGACAAGATCATTAATATAGAACTGATGACATGAACTAGACAAGTGCCAGTTGAACAAGAGATGAGAAGAAGACGCTGGCGATGGATAGGCCACACACTGAGGACACCTGTTGATAATATGACAAGGCCGTCTTTGTTCTGGAATCCAGAAAGTGAGAGACGTAGAAGAATAACGAATAACACATAGTACAAAGAATCGATGACGTCATAAATGGAATAAAGAGGACATGTAAAGACTTTGATCTGATGTCACGTGACAGGAAGATTTGGTTTGAGTTTATTGAAGACCTTTGCTCCTGGGGGAGCTGATAATGATTGCTAACTATTTATAGGGATAGTGTTTATGAACGTGATTTACTCAAGCTTTAAAAGCTTGTTACTGTTTATGTGTGAATGTGAATAGGCTCCTAAAATGAGGTTGTGCATGAGGCTGCCAACCTCATCACGTACAACAAATTGTCACAGAAACCACAGCTACAACCACAGCTGTGAGTGTTGTGTACAGGCTCTGTGGAACAGGCACCAGCTGTAGTGGTGGCTCCGTGATCCTCAAGGAGAGCAACATAAATTGATAAGGGTAACACTGATGATGATGTGATAGCCTTCTTGTGACGAGGCACGCCACTTTCAAGCATAAGCAAAAGTCGTTCGGTTATATCAGTGCGTAAATGTCAGTCACAAACTCTGGGTCAGGGAAAAGGTCATCTCGACGGCCTTATTTATTTCTTCTAGCTGCGTCTTCATTGGTCATGTGTCTACACCACACAGTAATAAAGAGTATGTATCACACTAGATTACTCTCATTTCCAATGCATAACTTATTTTGTTAAAATAATTAGTATATCTCTCTGGTGTTGTTGAATAAAGCTTTGGTCATTCGGTTTCTCCTCTTGATTCTTGTTTCAAATTTGCAAGAAGGACAACGAGTGTCCACGAGCTAGCACCATGAAGTCTTCAAAAGGTCTATACCTTATCTTATGAATGGAAAGTGTATCAGAAGAGATTAAGTGATGTCTCCGTAGCGAAGATTGGCTAAAATGGTTCTGGCTAAAATAGATCGGAAC
The DNA here is from genome assembly GCA_024509875.1 of Oreohelix idahoensis. Classification (NCBI taxonomy): domain Eukaryota; kingdom Metazoa; phylum Mollusca; class Gastropoda; order Stylommatophora; family Oreohelicidae; genus Oreohelix; species Oreohelix idahoensis. The sequence continues at coordinate 14,339 of JAMPIV010008493.1, read as the reverse complement.
ATTTTCAGTTTTTTGTCTTCACGGCACTTTCAGGCAGGTTCCATTTTGCATTTCTTTTGGTGCTTCCTTTCATCTACATAGCTATCATCGTCTTTATCTCTTTTCTTCAGAAATATGAATGCAATATTATTATAAATTATCATCTGCTGTTTCACTTGTTTGGAGCATGGATTCACACCATTGCAGCTGGTCTCTGCAGACTGAGCCAACTAGAAAGATTAACTTTGACACTGGTGGTCTGTGTAGCAATGTATTTCCCATGATGAGATATTCAGTCTAATACAGAAAATCCAATCTATTGCCTCTTTCGGCATGCCTGAACGAACAGTAGGCATATTCTCTCGATAACTCCTTATATACCCTTCCCATCCCTGGAACTAAACGCAGAATTATTAATATAAAGACATAATTGCAAAATAGTTGAACCAAGTAGAAAGGTAAACCCAGAAAGGAATGAACACTGAACATAAAATTTCCATTGAACTGGTAAAGGATATAACAACATGGAAATATGCACAAAAATACAATAAAGACGATAAGGGACACACCTTACACAAAATGAGGAAAGAAAACACAAAACTGTTTGCCAGTGTTTGTATGTGTAAATGTTGTTGTTTGTAAATCCATATTTAGCTGTACGGACACACAACAAATGAAGTAGCGATCTGAAATCGTTGTTCTTCTATGTAAATAATCATAAATACCAGTTTTTATTTTTTTTTTTTTTTGCTTTATCTTCAAGTTTTACACCTGTTCCCTTTTATTATTTGTATATTTTGTTCTGTATTTATTGCTTCTAGTATCTACTCTTTTGTTGTTTTGTCCCATTTTTACTCTGTGCTCTCTTCCTTGTTTTCATTTCTCATATTTTGTTTATTATCCTTAAACTATCTATATTTTTCATCTTTCTCTCACTTTTCTTACTGCGGCTGACGAAATGCAACCCCGAAACATCTCGTCTTTCTAGTGTATAGCTCTAATGTAAAACGTATTCCATACCAAGTTTTATTTAATAATTTATTTATTATTTATTTATTGGCTTGTTGGGCCCATTTAAATATTCCGAGATACTCCCATCCATCTTATCTTGTAGCTCTCATTTAAGAATAACGAACTGAAAATTTTCCAACATCTAGACCAGTCTTGTGCAAACCAAGACGCAATTATGTTTAACTCTTTCCCGCCTTTTTTTTATTTATTCTTCTGTTTGGTTTCTCTTTATAATTATTGTTTGCTTTGCCTGTGCAATCTCCCCACGTTCCGTCCTAGAGTTATGAAAATTGTGCGTCCGTTTGTAGGAAATTTGGACATGAGCTCTTGCAATGTTCACATTGCCTTCAGTTGTCTGTATGAACGCGTGCGCTAATGTGCGCGTATGTGTGTCTTGTGACTCTCTCTCTCTCTCTCTCTCTCTCTCTCTCTCTCTCTCTCTCTCTCTCTCTCTCTCTCTCTCTCTCTCTTCTATCTCTGATGTTGCTTAAGTCTGTCTTTAGTCGTACTAAAAAGTTTGTATGGTTTTTAGTGTTAACTTCTGAGGTCATAGGTCATGTGTTTGATTCGAAAAATTTCTGGAATCTTGTATTGTGTTTATTTTTATCTGATCCTGAAATTTGCTCCATTTTTATACATTTATTATTCTGTCCCTTCCCCTGGCGGATATGCTGTAACTTAAATTCAAGCTACTTTTTTTTGTGTTGTGGTTTTTTCTCTCTCTCTCTCTCTCTCTCTCTCTCTCTCTCTCTCTCTCTCTCTCTCTCTCCTGTTGTAACGCTCCGTACAGAGTGCTCTATCATCGCATATTAAATGTCGAACCAAATGCCATTTTCAGTTTTTTTTAATACATTACTTTAGGTTGCTGTACTTTCTTTCTCACAGAAAATTTTAGTCTTGAGTCGTCTTTGACACCCTTACTGTCATAAATATTTGATACGATAAGTTCTTTCTGTTCTTCTGACATAACTTTAATTTTAGGTACTCTTTTCCGTTATTCTGATATAAAATTCAGTTATATGTTCTTCTTGTCGTTATTCTGTAGGTTTTTTTTTCCAATATTCTGACATAGCTTCTGTTGTAGGTTCTTATTTCCATTATTCTGTAGGTTCTTTCCTCCATTATTCTGACATACCTTCATTATCTAGGTTCTTCCTTCAATTATTCTGATATAACTTCATTATCTAGGTTCTTCCTTCATTTATTCTGACATAACTTCATTATCTAGGTTCTTCCCTCCATTATTCTGACATAACTTCATTATCTAGGTTCTTCCCTCAATTATTCTGACATAACTTCATTATCTAGGTTCTTCCTTCAATTATTCTGACATAACTTCATTATCTAGGTTCTTCCCTCAATTATTCTGACATAACTTCATTATCTAGGTTCTTCCTTCAATTATTCTGACATAACTTCATTATCTAGGTTCTTCCTTCAATTATTCTGACATAACTTCATTATCTAGGTTCCTCCCTCAATTATTCTGACATAACTTCATTATCTAGGTTCTTCCTTCAATTATTCTGACATAACTTCATTATCTAGGTTCTTCCCTCAATTATTCTGACATAACTTCATTATCTAGGTTCTTCCTTCAATTATTCTGACATAACTTCATTATCTAGGTTCTTCCCTCAATTATTCTGACATAACTTCATTATCTAGGTTCTTCCTTCAATTATTCTGACATAACTTCATTATCTAGGTTCTTCCCTCAATTATTCTGACATAACTTCATTATCTAGGTTCTTCCCTCAATTATTCTGACATAACTTCTGTTGCAGGTTATTCTTTCCATTATTCTGTAGGTTGTTCTTTCCATTTTTCTTACATAACTTCATTTTTTAGGTTCTTTCTTCGATTTTTCAGACATAGCTTCGGTTATAAGTTCGTCTTACCATAGCTTCGGTCGTTTGTGGGTTCTTCTTTCCATTGTTCTGTAAGTTCTTCTTTCCATCATTCTGTAGGTTCTTCTTTCCATCATTCTGTTAGTTCTTCTTTCCATTATTCTCACAAAACTTTTGTTGTTGGCTCTTCTTTCCGTTATTCAGACTAATCTTCACTGTAGGCTCTTCTTTCCGTTATTCAGACTAATCTTCACTGTAGGCTCTTCTTTCCGTTATTCAGACTAATCTTCACTGTAGGCTCTTCTTTCCGTTACTCAGACTAATCTTCACTGTAGGCTCTTTTTTCCGTTACTCAGACTAATCTTCACTGTAGGCTCTTCTTTCCGTTACTCAGACTAATCTTCACTGTAGGCTCTTCTTTCCGTTACTCAGACTAATCTTCACTGTAGGCTCTTTTTTCCGTTACTCAGACTAATCTTCACTGTAGGCTCTTCTTTCCGTTACTCAGACTAATCTTCACTGTAGGCTCTTCTTTCCGTTACTCAGACTAATCTTCACTGTAGGCTCTTCTTTCCGTTACTCAGACTAATCTTCACTGTAGGCTCTTCTTTCCGTTATTCAGCCTAATCTTCACTGTAGGCTCTTCTCCGTTATTCAGACTAATTTTCACTTTAGGCTCTTCTTTCCGTTATTCAGACTAATCTTCACTGTAGGCTCTTCTTTCCGTTACTCAGACTAATCTTCACTGTAGGCTCTTCTTTCCGTTACTCAGACTAATCTTCACTGTAGGCTCTTCTTTCCGTTACTCAGACTAATCTTCACTGTAGGCTCTTCTTTCCGTTACTCAGACTAATCTTCACTGTAGGCTCTTCTTTCCGTTATTCAGCCTAATCTTCACTGTAGGCTCTTCTCCGTTATTCAGACTAATCTTCACTGTAGGCTCTTCTTTCCGTTATTCAGCCTAATTTTCACTGTAGGCTCTTCTCCGTTATTCAGACTAATCTTCACTGTAGGCTCTTCTCCGTTATTCAGCCTAATCTTCACTGTAGGCTCTTCTCCGTTATTCAGACTAATTTTCACTGTAGGCTCTTCTTTCCGTTATTCAGACTAATCTTCACTGTAGGCTCTTCTTTCCGTTACTCAGACTAATCTTCACTGTAGGCTCTTCTTTCCGTTACTCAGACTAATCTTCACTGTAGGCTCTTCTTTCCGTTATTCAGCCTAATCTTCACTGTAGGCTCTTCTTTCCCATTATTTTGACAGAGCTTCATTTTCTAGATTCTTCTTGCCATTATTCTGTAGGCTTTTCTTTCCATTATTCTGACCAAACTTTAGTCCAAAAAATCAGATAACCTCTACAACTTTAAATATTTACCAAGTAACACGATCTCTGCTACCGATGTGCACTCACTTAAAATCTACACCCGAGGCCTGCTTTTATTTTCTGGCTAGAATTAAGTTAAATACGCAGCCTATGTGCACGTGGTCTTCACAGACTTGTTGCTAACCTGGATCAACCTTCAGCTATTTAATAGACTCCTTAATACGGGCACAGCATATGTTTGCCTGAAGATTCTCACATGCAAAACCTTTTAACGCGTTTTCGTTTCCCTAATGGAAGAAATGGTTTAAGAACTAACTGTTCTTATTTTTGGTTCTTTAATGGATTTCTAGATATGTTCTCAGTATCCAAGCAACCATATAATCAGCTCCTTCATCGCTGCTTATGAAGCACTGAGCCACCACTACATCTGGTCCCTTTGAAATAAGCCTGCATCAAGGCTCATGATGATGCTGTTGTAGTTTTTGTAGCAACTTGTTTTACATGATCAGGTTGCCAGCCCTATGACCAATCTCAGATTAGTCGCCTTGTACGACATGCCTTTGTCTCTTCAAAGGACACCCCTCCCCCCACCTTCAAAGGAATTATCTGGGGCTAATAGCCATATGTAACTAAATTTAAAAATATTTGCATTGTAATACAATGTAGTACGACCATAATTATATCTTTAAGGATATTTAACATAAGAAAACAATATCTAGCGACAAAGAAGACTTAATGACTGAAACAAAAAGGAAATACAGAAAATTATGGTCGATGTATAAAGAGACATAACAGCACTCAACACCACAATAGAAGGTAGTCTTCAAGGTTACATCGCATAGATGAGGACAGCTCTATAAGGTGGGAAGATAACATCAAAAAGATGGACAGAAATTAGTCAAAGTGCTCCACTAAGGCAGACAGAAAATGTGAGATCTGTGACGTAAATATTCGATTTGTAGACTACTGGTCATCGAATGACGAATTAGCTTTGCTAATTTTTTAAAGGAAGTTCCGTAGCAGATACTGACGAAGGGTGGGCGGTTGAAGTGTTAGAGATCTCACTATACTAAGTCGAGCTTTATGAGATGGGGTAGCCAGTTCCCTTCCCCTTTGATTTTGCCTTCCCTAACTCAAGAGCAAAGTAAGGTACCCATTTACAGCTAGGTAAACTGTAGCGAGGCGCAACCAGGTTTCCCAGTAACTTTGCCACGAAAGGCAATTGCTTTAAACACTCTGCCAATCGGACAAACTTTACTTGTTGAAGAACGTGTAATTACACACCACGAACAGAAAATATTACTTTTTAAGACTCCTGGATAAAATAACAATAAAAATATAACGACTTAGTATTACATTGATAACAATCTCTAGACGGTACTTTTCTTTTCTTTTCTGAAAAAAACCTATTTATAATTATGTCTTTTTTTTTTTTTTTTTTTTTTTTTTCAGTAACAGCCTTTAGGTCCAGTGTGGTCACAAGTGGCGAATAAGCCATGAATGTGTGGCGAATTTGAGTACGCTATATTTTATTTTGGATCAAATATTCAACCAACATTTCTACAACGTGTCTGAAAAAGATTATTGTCAAATTTCGCTTTAAATGTTCTCAGTTTAGTTTCTCATTCTGGGGAGGGGGGAAATTATTTCATTATTTGCCAACGAAGCTATTGTAACTGAGTATCTTGTCAAAATACAAGTTTTGAATAAACGCCTTGTAACGGTGTGGTGATTTTAAAAAAAATATATATATCTCTGATTGGGCAAGTCAGATTTCTCATTGTTTCACGCTGCTGTGAATTTCACTTCTCAGTTTTTGAATGCTCATAACATCTATGGCTAATTAGAAAAACACGTTACACAAATATGTGTCATTTCTTCTTCTTCTTTTACCTTTAAACTCCCATATATGTTTTAGTTATCCTGCTATTCTTCTCTGTACTTTTCCAATAAGGGGGTGGGGAAAGGGGTTGTTTAGACTAACATTAGCCCCAGTCTAGTTCCTCGGGAAAAAGGGGGGGGGGGGGGGGTGAGATCTTTGAGAAAACACAGAAATAACAGGCACACTACTCCAAAACATAAGTCGTCAGAGGCTACTAAGATGAGGTTGTGATTGGGGTTGGCCAACCTCATCACGTAAAACAATGTTGCTTTAGAAATGACTTCTGGAAGAGCATAAGAATGACAGTGGCGGATCTAGCAACTGTCCGGGGGGGGGGGGGGGGGGGGGTGGGGGGGGGTGGGGGGGGTGGGTTGGGGGTAGGGCAATACATAAGAATTTTAAGATTCCCCGCTTCTTATTTACACATATTTTTAGACAATTAAAAAACAAAATAACGAATTTATAAAAATGTGACAATTTGATAGTTTTATTAAACATGAACTCAAAAGTATTCATTTTTATTTTTTTTTTTACTCGTTTGTTTACTTGGTTTCTTGCGTGATGTTGGGCAGTTCCTAGTCTGAGCAACTCTTTCAGTTGTTCTTTTGATTGTTAGCAGGTAGTGATCACTTCCAATCTCTGGCCCCCTCCAGACTCTAGCATCCCGGACATATTTGAATGAGTTCCTCCTAACAGCGTCTGTGGCCTAATGGATATGAACGCAGTTTCATAATCCAGATATACCAGGTTCGAAACCTGCTGCAGGCGGTTTGGTAGCAGATCGCTTTGTGTGGATTTTTAACAATGGTATAAGCGCCGTACCGTCAGAAAGCAATGGCAAACTACTGAATGAAAAAATTGCCTAGAAAAATCACAAACAGCCAATAAAAGCTGGGGTTGATTGCCACGTCCTGTAAAGGATAAGCAACTAACTTAACTCCTCCTAACAATGGCCTATTCGATCACTGACTTCTCATTCTTTGTTGGTTCACATCTAGTGTATGCATGTATGCGCTTATGGGGGAACTTTGTGTTTGTAATGATCAGATTCTGCTCACTGAAGACTCTAAAGAGTCGCTTTCCATTGTCATTGAGATTTACACTTCTTATGTTCCAAGTTTTATAAGTCCGTTCCAGTTCGTCGTCTTTAGAATCAGCCCGGTTTTCTCTCTTGTAGTTCTCGTAATCAAAATTATAAAGCAAACAGGTGAGTGGCCTGCTGTGCCTTTGTGTGGTGGAGGGGCTGCCTCCTTACGGCTTCCATGCAGGAGGCCCTCCTCCTTTTTCAGCCGGGCTTGGGACCGGCCTAGGCGGAGTCTAAAGTGTGATAATTGGGATACATGTCAGTATCACACTATGAATATACTTTTACAGGATATTTTATATCACTTTCTTGATTTTGAAGAAGCCGTAAAGATTTAGCTTGCCAGATCGTAACTTCTGCTCTAAATATTTGTAAAGAATTTATTTGAATTTTGATTAATACAGTCTCATATTTTCTTCATAATCTTTCAGCACATGTCTGCAGATCTTCATTATTAATATTTGTTAAATATATTGAAAGAAGAGTATTAAAATGTAAGGCATTAAGCTTATCTTCTGAAAAACGCCTCTTGATATTGTGATAAACGAGTGCCAAAGCCTTATCGCTCTATCTTTTCCTACATCTCTCTTATTTTCTTTTCTCCCACATTTGTGCTCTTCTTTTATTTTCTCCCACATTTGTGCTCTTCCATTCCACGATGGCTGTTTCATCGTTTTCTAGTATCTTTTTAATCATGACAGTAAACTGTAATCTTTTTTACTCGTGATTTCATTTAGACCTCTATCTTGCGTTATCTTTTGAAGTCCACATTGCTTCGTGATAAATCTGGTGAAACACATCTGGTTTCATCAAAATCAAGCACCTGGGCATGGTACAATTTCTTTGGACTATTGTTAACCTTGAGGATGGCGCAGCTGACACAAAAGATTAGGTTTAAACACAACACGGTCCCCATCACGCACGATACAATGGCCACGCTAACAATGAACTCCATGAGCGCCATATCAAAGGGCCTCGACGCAGAATAAAAACCTTTGCTGCCAGATGGAATACAATAAACCCGGCACAACAAAGAAACTTGTTAGCGTGCAAGCGACAATGAACCGAGGGAACAAAGGCCGTCGCCAGAAAGCAATATGACAGTTGGAAGGCGGGGGACATTTTTGCATTGGCGAGCCAGTTATCTCAACACCTGTTTGTCAGGCAAGCCCGGCAACGAAAGTTGGTCGCGAATTGCCTCACCCACTTTTGGACTGACAGTGAACAAGAGAAATCCTGGGAATGAGCGACCAGAGGGATTCTTAGCTATTGGTTGTATGGGCGGAGTTGTACGTCAGCGGTCCAAGGGACCCACATTTGACTTTTAGAGGTATGATATACCGCGCAGCTCGCAAGAGAGATGAGTCTAATTTTTTTTAAACATTGTGGTGTAGAGAAAAATCCCTAAGGATTGCTGCAATTAATTCAGTGTGGATAAAATATTTCATATCTGTGGTGTATTGTGTTCTTAAAGGATTGTGCGAAGGGAAAAGAAGGTTAGTAGATCTTATATAGATTAATAATACGTTTATATTATTCATTATTCATCTTAACCTCACAGATAAATGTGCGAAAGATAGTTTTTCAATTAATTCTTTTCATAAATGATTAATAAAATCAGAAGATTTTCCTCTAAGATAATATGCTGATAGGAAGTAATTAATAGTTCATACTTCCCACTCATCTAGCTTGTTAAGTCATCATCATTGTCTTCCATACGCACACACTCTCATGCACAATATATTTAACATAATTAGAATCGAACTCATAGAGATCAATAGTGATATTAAGTGTGAAAACTTACGAAGACTTTTGTGTATCTTCAGTCCATCAGAAGTCTGAGTCTACACGCTACGTGTCTGACGTCTAACCAGAAATAAGTTATCAAAACGGACATTTGGATAGCAGAATTCGGCATAGGACATTCTTCGTTCCTCACTTAAAAAGGAATATTTCTCGCCCACGATCAAGAAGGTGGACGCATCATTGTTCGTCACCTTATATCACGTGCGCACACGTTCAATACATATTTAAATCACGCTCAAATAACACAAAAGCATTCTACATGAGTCAAGCTATAGGTCACAGTTGATTACCCATATCAAGTTCAGCTCCATCGTGCGCGTACTATCTGAAGTCAAGCTAAAGAGTTCAAAAGTTGAATCTCATATTTATACAAAGTGCAACACACTCTGAAGAGCATTCTATGAAGCAGACTCCAAAACATGTAGATCACTCACATTTTTGTAACATGTATCATATTACATCATCATCATTTCGCTTTCCACAAGCTCATTCTTCTATTTAATTAACTACAATATTAATATCTCATCTGTGTGTTTTGTGTGAATCATCTTTACCTTCCTCACGTTCTAACCACTACTAACCCTATATGTGTAGATATTTAATTAATAAACCCAATAATCGTTTGATCATTGTAAAGTTTGTGTCTCTGTCTGGAAGAGTGGTGTGTTGTTGAGATCAGGCATGCTCCAGTCTACCCAGCTGTAAATGGGTAACTCACCCTAGTCCTGAGTTAGGGAAGGCAAAGGCTCCAGGGGAAGCAGGCCCTAAACTTGGTCACTTCAACCGACGCAGGATGGTGTATGTATGGAGTAGAAATGTAGAGTGTGATTGACGCGAATGGTGTGCTGTTCGTGTGCTGACCAATATAACCACTCATACACTTGTGTCTACAAGGCACCAATGCAGACTGCTGGAATCTTGGTTTACTCAATTTATTCAGACGTACACACTGGGACATACGAGTACATCATGGTATGTTGACATATCAATTTGTAGGTATACATAGCAGATCTGAAGTCATGACACATTCAGAAATAATGGGCAGTACATCAAAAGTTCAATGTCATGATACATTATGGCCTCATTCCCCTATCTGACTAAACGCGTCAGTGAAGGCGAATCGATAAATAACTAAAGTTACTTGACGTCCATAGTTTGTAGTATATATTATGAAACCACGAAAAGGGGGTTTCTAGCAAGATTGAGATCTCCCTGTCACTGTCCGATAATAAGATAAATAATCTGTTCTCTTGGCAGTGATCAAAACATATGATGACCGAAATCCAACATGGCTGCCTCCCTGAGTTGTCGTTCACTCATTCATAGGAAGGAGAATATAAGCCAGAGTTAATTTATAATGGGTATATAAATGATTTCGTAAATGTTTCCATACAGCTCTACGGTGATCAGGTTAATTTCACGTAGCCATAACCGCTGCAGGAAAATCTGTCATCTTCGTCGATACAAAACACGACACTAGCATAACGAAGCACCAAAAGTCAAGCTAGGCCTAACCGACGAGAGATCATCAAAAATAGGAGCTGGGTTTACCTGGAGTCCGAATCATCTATATACTGACATGAGGAGAGTCTCTAACACAAACTATCGTAGAGACACCATCTCCTTCAGAAGAAAAAAATTACCACTTCGTAAGACATTTTTTTCTGACGAAAGGACCAGCTCTAGAAAAAACGTACCCCGCCATTTGTAAGCAGTACATCGGAACTCATCACGACTTGTCAAGACAACTCATACTTCCGCTAGACCGGAATACAAGAATCTAGTCCCTCCTACCAATCCAAAATATACAATATAGGACTGATTCTACTTGTACTAATAATATGTAATACATATGAATTCAGGCCATAAACACAATAAGCAAATTAATATATTTTCTGGCCCTAAAAAATAAGTACAAACGCAAGCGCAATATCCTTGCGCTGGATCAATATCCAGAACGATTACTCCTATAATCAAAAGTGTGAATCAAACATGGATTATCTCGCTTTTACCATAAACAGCATTTTCATACACAAATAAATGAATGTCTATATTTTTCCCATATTAAATAGCCATATCGATTTTTGTAAAATGTGCGTCAAAATATGCACGCAACAGATTACCACACCCCTCGGGAAAAAAAAATGGTACATTTTTTTTTTGAAATACATCTAGGAGCAACATACAATAGGCTCACAACGCACCAATAACAATGCGCAGATGATAAGCATAAGTTTTATGACCTTAGAGAAAGTACTTCTCTAAGTATAAATATTTCCAGAGAGGTGTCACCAACGCATACTACAATATTAGCAATGACACAATTTTCACATTAGTTTATACATAAATTTCATCTAAGATATCTTAACATCATGATCATCAAAGACGAAAAACATTGAAAGATCAGCGGTGAATAAATATCAATGAACCGCTAAGTAGTGTTACAATCAATATATGATATATTACATATGTGTACACATTTCAACATAGAAACAACTGTATCAAAGTTGTATAACAGTTATGAATCATGTGGGCATCTAGACAAAATATCTGCCATCACATTTTCTGACCCACGGATAGCTCGCACCGAAAAAATGAAATGGCTGTAGAGCAATCGCGTATCGCGTTGATCTCGCGCTCTTCAGATTTTTACTCTGAATAGCCGTAAGAGCTTTCTGGTCAGTTTCCACAATGAAATGCGCGCCCAGAAGAAATCTTTGCAGTTTAAGGATTGACCAAACCATAGCCAATAATTCACGGTCTAGGACCGAGTAATTCTTCTCTGCGGCATTTAATTTCCGAGAAATATACATCACAGGATGCAGAGTTCCAGAGTACTCTTGCATTAGTGCAGCTCCAATCCCGGTGGATGAAGCGTCACTACGAAGAATAAATGTCTTATCCTTAGAAGGTAATACTAGGATAGGTGAAGTAGAAAACATAGTTTTAACCTTATCCAAAGAGGATTGACATTCTTGAGTCCAATGGACTACATTAGGAGACCCTTTCTTTAGCAAGGAAGAAAGAGGTGACATAATGGAGGACAGATTCGGGATGAATCGTCCATAAAATTGTATTAGACCTAAGAGACTTCGTACTTGCTTTTTAGTCTTAGGAATAGAAATGTTAAGTATCTTACTTGTATTATGGTCTTCTGTTTTTAGGAACCCATGACCAACACGGTGTCCTAAAAAAGATATTTCGCTAAAACCAATACATGCTTTCGATGGTTTCGCTGTCAGGTTATGCTCGCGTAAGATAGACAATAGTTCATTTATACCATTATAGTGATCGTTCCAAGTATCACTGAAAAGACAGATGTCATCAAGATACGCAATGACATCTGAGCGATGAGATAGGATTCGACGCATCATGCGTACAAATGTAGCAGGGGCGTTCATAAGACCGAAAGGCATGAAATTCCATTGGAATAGACCCTAGGCGTCGAAAAAGCAGTAAACGGTTTGGCGTGTTCGGATAGTGGAACTTGCCAATATCCCTTAGACAAATCGAGTTTAGTAAAGAAGTGAGAATTCGATAGTCTCGTAAGTAGCTCTTCTAGTAAAGGCATAGGTTCAGCATCGAATTTAGTCACTTGATTCAATTTGCGATAATCCACGCAAAGACGTATGTTATTGTCTTTTTTCCGTACTATAACCATCGGCGAAGAATATGCTGATGTGGATGGTTCAATAATTTTTAACTCTATCATCTCATCTAACTCTTTCTCTACCTGTGCTTGAAAATGTATCGGGATAGGATACGGTCTGACTCTTATAGGACTATGGTCAGTAAGAATAATGTCATGTTGAATGACATCCGTTTGACCAGGAATGTCAGTAAGGACATCCTGAAATTGTTCTAACATAGTAGAAACTTGTTTCTGCTCTCCTGGAGATAATTCTGGAGAAATTGCAACATCTTTCCATGATTCATTAGAGTGAAGAGGAATCATTGGAAAAGGTAAATTTACATCCGAGAAACTCGTTTCCTCATCCTGTATTACTGACAGAGATGAGTACTGTCCATGTTGGACTGGAAAATCGTCCGTTGCCTGGAAAACAGGTTGTAAATAATCAGGACGTTCATGGAATTCCGTGAGCATGTTGATGTGGAAGGTTTTACGCTTCCCGTCAATATCGACGATATAGTCAACATCGGAAACTTTTGATATTATATCGTACGGACCTTTCCAAGAAATGAGAAGTCTATTTTCCCTACAAGGTAGCAAGACAAATGCTTTGTCACCTGGACAAAGTTGTCGCAAACATCTCTTTTTATTGGCAAATTCCCTTGCCTTCTGTTTCGCAAATTCAGAAGAAGCAGTTGCCAATTTGCATGCTTCAATAATCTTGTGTCTAAGTGCGATGACATATTCATAAGAGGATTTTGTGTCATCGACAATATTATCAGCAGTTATAAGATCATGAAGTAAGGACATAGGACCTCGCGGTTTCGCGCCAAAGACAAGTTCAAAGGGAGAAAATCCTGTATGTTCGTTGGCGACCTCTCTATATGCAAAGAGAGCCGCGGGTAAAACCCTATCCCAATCCTGAGGATGATCTTCTGTTATCTTACCTAGTAGGTTTTTCAGAGTTCTATTCAAACGTTCCACCATCCCATTGGACATAGGATGATAAATACTACTCAGCGATCTCTCTATCTTCAGAGTCGACATTACTTGAGACATGGTATCCGATATGAGTTGGGTACCATGGTCGGATAATATTTCTGCTGGAAAACCCAGACGAGAAAATATTAACCAAAGAGCATCTGCGACATCAGCAGTAGTTATGCTCTTTAGAGGAACAGCCTCCGGCCAACGTGTGCACATATCAACACACGTCAAATAAATTGGTGTCCTCTAGCAGACTTTATCTTAAATGGACCAATGATGTCTATCGCCATTTTTTGAAATGGCCGAATGGGAATGTCTGCAGCCTGAATAGGTGCATCATGGCGTGGACCTCTGGATTTAATCTCTTGACATACTTTACAAGATCGACAATAGATTCGTATGTCCTTATTCACAGCAGGCCAAAAGAAAGATTGAAGAACTCTAGCTTTAGTACGGGAAAAACCCATATGTCCAGCACACTGCGAATCATGAGCGTGCTGTAAGATTTTAACTCTCATATTTTTTAGGCACAAGGATTTGAGAATGAATGGACTTAGCGGAGTCTTGTACCATACGTACAAGTACGCCATTCTTCATCGTAATCCAAGATTTACGATTTGTATCCTTATTCGGATCACCTTTTGTTGCCAGAGTAAAGAATTTCTTTAGAGTAGGATCATCTTCCTGCTGTTTGATAAAGGAATCGTGGGAAATCTCCAAGGGATCATCTTGGATCTGCGCATCATTATCTTCAGAATGTGAAGATTGTGGCATATTGAGAGCTT